>JAGPOY010000593.1:0-13525 GCA_018983105.1 Silene uniflora | reverse complement strand
GATTAATTATGATGGCGAGATTTCTAACGATTTTAATTAATTTTTGGTGGAAATTTAATTCATTAGTTGCCCCTTCCCACAAACCCTAATTGAAAAAATCGAAACCAAATTGAATAAAATAACAATTAAAGTACCTTAAACCAAACAAAACTGATGTAATTCATCAATTAAATGAACTTATTTCTTGTTTATATGAAAATCGAGATTCCATTTGAAAATTTCTGATGGAAATTTGATTCTGTTTTGGGGAAGAATAGAGAGAAGTTTTGACATTCTTTTTCTTAAGGGAGTAGTGTATGGAAAAATTATGAAAAAATGTACATAATAGAGTAAAGTATGTACATGAAAGAGCAACATATGTATTTAACAAAAATTATATTTAAATCAATTTTAATATTTCGTAAAAAAATTGAGACGCTTATAAAAAAGTTTATAGAAAATCAATCAACAACTCGGATAGACGGATAACCATTCATATCTTTGTGTGAAATTCTACAATAGAAACGGCATGGCATCAAGTGACGGAGCCATGATTTATAATAAGGGAGCGAAAAATTCCGACGGAGGTGATCGACCAAGTAATGGCATAAGGTAAACTCGAAAACATTTTGAAAAATTTAACTAAAATTTTCGAAATTTTCGTTCTTTTTCAGCGAAAACGAACGTCCATACTAGCCCCTTCGCTCCACCGCTAAGGCACTAACATCAAAGTAATTTATGGTCAACTAGTTGAAGAAATTGATATTAGTCAATATCTCGTCCTATATTTGTATAGAGTATATTTAGCTTATTGTATCAAGTATGTAGGTGAGGATGAAAGGAACATACAAAGATAAGCAACACGAGGCTCTTCAATCTCAATTTGATTAGCAACACGAAGAAAACGTCGTATTCCCGATGCCAAAGTAAGCGGCAATCTCTCGCTCTCAAATGCTTCGGGCACATAATTATGCTCAAAATTTGTAATAGACCTTGTACTATAACTCCCATCTCCATCTCCGTCTCCTCCTCCTCCTCCTCCTTGTATTGATTGACTTGTGCTCGCACGGTCCCTATCAGTCCCCCTTACTTGTTGTATAGGCTCCGTAAGCACAATCTCTGACGATGACGACATTTTGTACTACAACATTTAATTTGACTCGCTTCCTTTCTGCTGAATACCTTCAAACCAATAATTGTGTTAATTATACTGATTACCTTACGTGTATGTGCACTCCGACTAATTAATGTGGTCGATAAGAAAAGAGCAAACCGGAGGGAGAACACAAGAATTGCAGTATATTTATAGGCAAACTAATTAAGCTAAGTAGTACTCCGTAGATGATTGTTAAAGTAGTTTGAGTATGTTAAGTATTATTATGGTGACTACTTTTTACGTATGTAGCGAGTTTGCTTAACGTGGTTATCTTTAGCTTTATTAGTGAGTGCATCATGTTTTACTTTTGTTAGCTTTTTTTATTTTGCTTTAAGCTTATTTGGTTGAATGTGTCCAATTGGCCGGGTACTACACTACGAGTACTTGTTACTTTAATTTGCGACTGTTATTCATTGTAAATTGATTATTCCGCGTATGCTTTAGGATCAGAACAAAAGAGAAAGAGTATGATTCAGGAACTTTTACCTATGGAATATTTTGATGCCCTAGGAATGATTTTGGACCATGGTCGATGGAGGTTTGATGATTCATTAATCTAAGAGTGCCACTAAAAATTTGCAACTCGTCTCGGTTATTTATTTAATTTAAATTAAAAATCAGAATTCTTTTTATAAAAAAAGTTACAAAAAAACGATAAATCAAAACTGCTTATACGGTGAATTTGAGTGACTTTGAGCATTATTGTTCAGGAATTTACAGTTTGTTATCATCAAAACAAGACGATTATAAATCTATGAAGCAGTATAAAGAGTTAAATTACGAAAGACCAAAAAAGCCTATTTTAATGACCCGACCCGGTAACGACACGAACTCGATTTATGGCCCTAACCCGACCAGAATGTAGTTACGATCCAATATGATCCGCACCTAATATGGCTTTGGATACTCTATTTAAGGATAAACTGAAAATACATCCCTTATTCCCTTTTTTTTTGAAACAAAAACGAAAAAACCTTCCATTAACTCGGTAAATCAACAACGTCTAGCGCAACAAAAGGACCGATAGGCTCCGGAATTGTTCTCACCCAATACCGCATCGAATAGTCAATCGGTATCAAGTGAGCCAATTCATGAGCAACACAATTACCATCCCTACGAGTAAAAGTAAACTGAATACAATTAAACGATCGAGCTAACTCAAACACTAGCTTTCCAACTCAGCCAAAATAATTTAAAGGGAAAGATTTCGCCTTAAGCATAGTTATCAAAGCAACACAGTCCGACTCCAGCACCACATTTTCCAGTCCCATTTGCCTTGCAGAATTCAACCCGAACACAGCGGCCATGGCTTCAGCAACCTCCGGACTCCACCTCTCCCGCACCTGATGAACACCAGCCCTCTCCACATTCCCGTTATGATCCCTAACCACCATTCCTAGGCCACACCCCATTTCTCCAAACACATATGCATCGACATTTATCTTCCAAATCCGGCCCACAATTCGGTAACCGCCATACAACCTTTTCCCGTGAAACTCCACTACGGTCATGACATGGACAAGGCTGAGCGTTAACCCATATGCTTCCCAAAATGCACTTCTCCACGATCAATTTAGGATCCACCTTCTGTTCCCCATAATAGTCCGCATTTCTACAATTCAGTTAGCCCATAACGTGATCAAGTGGCGTCCCAACTCGTACCCCTTAACCCTCCGCAAGATACGTTCAACCTAATCCACCAGCCTACCTCTACTCCCTAAAGAGTCCAGCTCATCACTAAAACCCCCTGCCTCCCACACCTGTTGGGCGAAAGGACAGCCCATCAACGCATGGACATCATCCTCAATCACCCTCCAATATCGAAGACAAGTCGGGTCAGCATCCTTAACCCGTTTTTAGACATTGAGACCCGTTGGAAGAATATATACCTTTTTATGTCCTCCAAACAAAACTTTTAACCTTAGGGGGTAGATTGAGCTTCCACAGCGGCTTCCAGAAACTCAAAACCGTACTAAAGAATAGATGAAACTCCAAATTTTCCCGCCTAAACATATTTTCTAGAATAGGACTTGTTATTTTTAGCATATATTATATAGATATGGACATGATAGGTTATAAATGGGGGTAATCTTTTAGATTTAAATATTTACAACATTCAATATTTCACATTATGATAAACGAATTTTTTTTAAAAGAACTTTATGATAAAAATTCATTGACTTCTTATGATAAAAAGTTGTCGCTGGAAAAAAATGTTATTAGTAAATATTTGGAAAATAACATCATTTGTTTCTCAGTAAAAAAAAAAATACTCATTTCATTACTTCTTACTCCGTTCAATTTTATCATAAATTGAGAGTAACTATTTTTATTACACCCCATAATATTATATATACGACCCATTTAATTACTTTTACTATCATTTTTATTTCAAATTGCAATGAGTATCCAAATAAATTTATTTAGAGACCTAATTTAGAGTTTAGTATTTGCTTGGGAAGTGTACTAATTATCTAAATTAGTCGAGCAAATTTACGTTTTTGATGTTGTTCAGAAATTACTACTCCATTTACGGAGTATTTGATTTTCAAAAGCATTGAAACGCAGAATAAAAGAACCACGCCATTTACGTAGTAAAGAAACATAGATTGAGAATAATGTTCAAAAGATATTAACTTAATCATCACTTTGTGGTCACTATTCTCGTTTTATTTGAATGTGTAGGCGTGTAGCCGTGTAGGCGAGTTAATATCTAAAAAAACATGAAAGAAATATAAAAGACAAAGAATATTATTCTTTAATTTATTTTTCAGTTTAAAGGAAAAGAATAAAGAAAAAAAATACCTGCTATAGCAGGTTGAAGGTTTTAAAAATGGCAATAAGTAAAGTAACAAATATTCTTGAGTGGCAGTTATAGAAAAAAATAATTTACAATGGTGAAAATAGAAAAAACTAACATTTACAATGGCGATGAATGCTTTTATCTCCGAAAACACAACACGTCGACACAAACCTGAGAAGAAATTAAGGGCTTTGAGGCCCATGGCGGTTGGTATAAGATACTCCCTCCGTCCCGGTCATTTGTTATCTATTTCTATTTTTGGGGTGTGTCAATCATTTGTTATCTATTTCTACTTTTGGTAAATTTAGGTAAGTTGAGAAGTGGGGTATGTGAAATGAATAGTGAGAGAGAGCCTTTATTTATCATTATTCTTCTCTTCTTTATTTCATTTTCTTAGTCTTTGTACCGAAATGAATAGATAACAAATGACTGACGGAGGGAGTAATTCTTACCACTTGAGTTAACTCTTATTCTTACATTTTAAAGATAGTTAAAATTACCTTTTTAATCCTGAAAGTCAATTTTGTCACGGTTGTTTTTTATACAATGACAATGAGTCAAAGATCAAGGTCATAAGAACATAAGAACATGTTTAAAAAAATACAAATAATGAAAAAGTAATTTACACGTGAAAAGTACTGACAAGCACAAAATAAAAACATAAAAGGAAAATTCTAAAACTCTATAGTCTCATTTTACTTTGAATATTAAATTGTGAAAACTTTTACTCCCTCCATTTTTTTGTTTTCACCTCATTTGCTTTATTGCGGTCTCCAAGACGGCACTTTAACCGTAATTTTCGAGGTCTATATGTAGCTTTTTTCTCTCGAATTTTTTTTTCGTGAAAGATGTCATGAAGATAAATGTAAATGTTTTTATTTTATAATCTAACTAGGTTTAAACCCGTGAAATTCACGGGCTGTTCTCATCTATGCTATATAGAAATGACTTTAAAAATACATTCTAGGAAAAACTTTTCAACGGTTTTAATACCCGTTGAAAATGTATGATATTGGATATGAAATAATTGTAGTAATAATTTCTTTTCCTTAATTACTCATATGCCTTTATTTCATAATTGAGAATTTGCATTGCACCTGTTTCGTTCATGCATACCCGTAAGTTATTAAAATAAATTCTATATTATTAGAACTTGGTAAGGTTGTTTATTAAAAATCTCAATCTTAAGTTAATCAATTCTATATTATTATAACCGATCTTTGAGTATTTTAAATATTTTTATATCAATCATTTTAGTTATAATATCAATCTTTGAGTACTTCCGTTTTTATCTAGTATATTTTTTTATTTCATATTTTATTTTCTTTTGATATATTATAGGTTCATTTTCATTGGTGGAAGTAATTTTGCACAGGATATGAAATCTCAATTCGGGAAGGAATTTTTTGCAAATTGCTTTTCCTACCAATATCAATATTTTTTTGATCAGTTATGTGATCTCGAAGGAAATATATTTTCGTGACTAATAACTATATTATTAGTATAATATTTTTGGCATAAAAATAAAAAAAGGCTTTTAATTAATTAGGTTTGATCTTCCCCTAATAAAAGAAAAGTTACTTTCAAAGGAAAAAAAAAAATTATCACTGGTATATATATTTATTTATTCCTGAGATTTTAGTTAATAATGGATTTATTTATTATTAAGATTTTAGTTAAGAATGGATTTATTTATTATTAAGATTTTAGTTAAGAATGGATTGATTTTTTGAAACAAAGAATAGATTGATTGTTTATTCCTGAGATTTTAGTTAATAATGGATTTATTTATTACTAGTTTAGGTCTCGTGCTACAGCACGGGATGTTTGAGCGGTTGAAATTAATAGTAGGGCAGTAGTAGACGGTTCATAAGAGTCTTTACACTTTACATTGAGTTTAATAATTTATGAAACATATGGTAGAGATAGCGTGATTGAATAAATACAGATAAAAAAATTAGTCATTTCGTCGGATAAAATTTTGCTTTTTAGAATATTTAGAATTAAACTATCAGTTTTTTAGTGTTATATTAGATGAAGATAATACAAATTTATCACATAATTAATTGTTATATTTTTGATATAATGTTAAAAAGAATATAAAAATTGAGTACTTTAAATAGGAGACAAAACCGTCACCATAATCAAATAACGGGCCGATGATTAGACACGCATGACCGACTTTTATAAGTACTCGAAATTATAATACTCGTAAATTATTGGGCCAAAAATATCAGATCGTTATACACAATAGTAGCATAGGTGGTGTTAGGCCCAATAGTAGCACTTTACATACTCTCGTATAAAGATGGATTTTATTAAGGGGTATTGAAAAATAGAGGCCCAATAGTAGCATATGTGGTGTTAGGCGGGAAAATAAGTAGTTTTGGTAATCTATTAGTTTTAAGGGGGATTAAGATTTTAGTTAAGAATGGATTGATTTTTTGAAACAAAGAATAGATTGATTTTAGTTAAGAATGAATTGAGTTTTTGTTTTATCTTAGAATAACATTTTTTTTCCTTGAATAAAACGTAAATATATGGAAATTGTCATTAAATTAGGAAATAAATTATATCCCAGTTAATATTTGTTTTTTTTTCCCAAGATTATGCACAATGCACAATCAAATCCATGGAATTAGGAATGAAATTAGGAAAGAATATTACCTAGTTAATCATAGTAGTTTTAGCAGTTTTTTTTAAGATATTATTATTCCATGAGATGCCATGTAATATTTGCTGAAATATTATAATGACATGTCAGCTTGATACTTAGAGGAATAATATATGATATGATATGATATGATAATTTTTATTCTCCAACTTATTTACGGTCAAAGTTTCCGAACTTTGACCTCCCAAAAGCAAATGGGGTGAAAATAGAAAAATGGAGGGAGTATAATGTTAATAGCATGTTGACATTGTTATACATGGAAGCATTTAGCACTATTTTTGTCAACATAAAATGAAATTCTAAAATTATTGAAAATGTTCACAATCAGACACGTCATTATGTACACATAAACGTGTCCAAAATTAAACTAGTCCAAACTTTTTTTTTTTCAAGGTAACTAGTCCAAACTTATTGTACTCAATTTTCAGTTATTTCTTGTTTATTTAATTTGATTTGGTTGTATGCTTTTTAAATAGTTAATATAGTCAGTTCACAAATAAGATTATACATCTGGTTGTACCATAAGCATGGTACAACCAAGTATAAGAACCTAAGCTTATATGTATTTTTTATGAGCTAATTTAAAGTTCATGTTTTTAATGTGTAAATGGATGAATTTAATAATTTCTAATAAAGCTCATATTCTCTAACATAAAGCTCCGATTCTTTATCAAAAAGCTCGGATTCTACATCGTACAACCATATACAACTGGTTGTATAGTCCATGAATTGCAGTCAGTTTTAAAATAGATTTCTATTTGATTATTAATTACACTAGGTTAGATCCCGCGTAATGCATGCGCGGTATTTATAGAATTTTTATTTTTAAGTGTATTAGATTTTAAATTGACACCTGAACACCTCATTATTTTTTATATTCACCATATTATATTTTGATTTAATCAATTTGCAAACTAATCAAAAAAATTGAGTAATGTTATGAAATATGTACTTTAATGCAATTTTTTTAACTCAAATTTAATGATTCAATTTTAAATTTTCTTAATTATTTTTTAATGATTTTTTTGTCATTAAGCTAATAATTACATTTTATAGTTTGTTTCATACGAAATTAATATTAAATCACTCTCTAATAATACTATAGTAGCATCAGTAAAATATTTAACAATTTTTATTTTATAGATTTAACCAATTTTATAATTTGGAGTTTATTGAAGATATTATAATTTGATGAAAAGATTTTATTTTAATAAAATGATTGCTAAGTGAATAAAATCTCATTTGTTTCCATTTTTAGTCAGTGCACTTTGGAGGGAAAATTATTCATGTTTCTTATTCTTTTAGTATATAAGAGATGAGCAATGTAGTTGGACGAATTACAGGGTAGAATCCCCCCTAATTCTAAAATTTTTCCTCCAAAAGGAATCAATTTAAATTAGGAAACAAATGATATTCCTTTTTTCATTATTATCTTTTCATTAAAATATTTCATCAAATTATAATCTTTTAATTAAATTAAAATAAAAGTTATATAAAATTATAAAATACATATTGATAATTTTTTTAGAGAATCACTTGACGTAAACTTATTCGGTATAATACAAAAATACAACCCGATATAATTAGCTTCATTAAAAAAATGATTTAGAAAATATATAACATAAAATCATTAACTTTATGATCAACGGGAATGGGAAAATATAGCAAATCACCCTAATAAGTTTGATGCTATGTGCAATCAAGCCCCTTAACTTATAAATGTAGCAAATCAACCCCATAAGTTTCTCTTAATGTGCAATTAACCACATATCTATTTTTTAGAATAAAATTTGCAAATTAAATATTTTTTAATTATTGAAAATCAAAATTATTGATTATATTTTAATTATAAAATTCTTGATTATTAAAATTAAATATATATTTTTTTTTTGGTGAAAAATTTTCATAATATGAGAACGTGTGAGAATTGTTAATGATGTTTCAATGAAAAGTTACATGACCAAATTTTTTTATACTAAAATTGCTTCGCATTTTCGTTGAATATGTAAATATTATATTGAATTAATTAAGAAATATATTTATAATTGTTTTTATATTAGAAAACAATAGGTTTTAGTTAATAAAAATGGTAAAAACTTAATTTGTGCTTAATTGCACATTTTTGGAAAGTTATGGGGCTAATTTGCTACAAGTGAAACATAAGGAGCTGATTTGCACATAGTTCATAAGTTATGGGGGTAATTTGCTACATCCCCGGAAAAGAATTCATTAAAATAGATATTTCACAACATAGTAAATCTTCGTGATTAGTGTTACAGGTCAATTATTCTTTTTCTCATATCAAAATTACAATGAGGTGAAAAATAAAAATTTAATAGAGTCAATTTAGAATCTCCCTTACTACTAAGAAAATAAAAATTCTCTTAGTTTTCACTTCAAAATGCATATACCTCAATAAGGAAAGATGTAAAACTTTCTTCTAATAAAATATTAGCTTTCCTTAAAATATAATCTTATACTTAAATTCTAACCTTTCAATTAAACTCAAAATTTCAGTTTTTTTATGTTTCATATCAAAAAACAACTGGATGAAATATAAATATTATTGAGGTGTTGATTTAAAATGTAAAAATAATATCCTGAAAAATAAAAACTCTATAAATACCGCATGAATGCGCGGAATCTATACTAGTTATTAATGCATTAATCTCTTATCTTTATCCTGGTTTGAGGGTTTCAATGCAAGAATCATGATTGGTGACCTTATATACCTGTTATTGTTGATTGTACTGCCTTCTGTGTAAACTACTTGGGGGATCTTTGATGGCCATAACTTTCTATGTTCTGTTGCCATCATTTACATGATTAGGATGTTCTTTTGCCTCTGGTTCTTCTTGATAATATTTAGCGATATGTTTCTTCCTGTTTCAGCTGCGCGGTTTTATCATTATCATCGATAACAACAAAGCTCAACCATGGCGGATCTTGTATATAAAACGATCACCCCGGAAGATTTTGAAAATGCATTCAAAATTACCCCTGACATCTTCTTATTCCTAACACAAAAGTTAAACCCAGATGAAAAACGCAGCCTTAAACTCCCGTTTGCGCGTTCCAATTAACGCATACGACCTAGATAACAACACCCTTTTCGATTTTACTTTGATCACCGCCCGACACGGCCGCCGCCACCAAATTAGTTTCATACGTAGATACTTTCATGGCTGGAAAAATTTCTTAAACTCGAGGGTTGTTGAAGTGGGCCAGGTTCTCTATCTCTCTTTGTTAACGGTCGGGCATCGGCTTGCCATGAGATTGTACACAGCGGCTGTTGGGGAGCGCCTCACTATATTAGCTAGGGTTTTCCAGCCGAATGGGGTAATATTATTTCTTTTTTCTTTTTGTTTTATTTTTCATCTTTTGTTGTTTGTTGTTTCAATTTAATGATTGATCAAAATTTCATTATCTTTATCTATATGTATGTTGGCACAATATATTTATGTTATGTATTTTGTCACAATTACTCAAATTTGCCATAATTTATTAGAGCAATGGATGGTTCTTACCTGAGTTTGTTAATAAGAACTTTAAAAATAAAGTTCTTTTCATTGTGAATATCCTTGAGTTTAGTTCTTATTTAAGAATTAAGTTCTTTATTGATTTTAAGAAATTAAATAATGTGATGGAGATAAGAAAAATTAGTAACGGGTCACAATTAAGAACAAAATAAAAGTTTTTTCATTAAAGGAAAAAGTTCTTAAACTTCAAAAATGGTGGAAAAATGACTTGATATTGAGAGAACATTATTTAAAGAATTCAAGGTCTCCCATAGCATTTGCTCTTAGTATTTTGCCACAACTTTTGTTCTTTTTCTTTATTTTCTTTGTTCTTTTTCTTGTGACATAAAAGTCGTGTGATGAATGACAATGAGTTGTTTTTCATGTAAAATACACAAATTTTAGGTTAGAGATATTAATGGAATACTTAAAACAATGTACAATATTAAATTAAAAATATTATCTCGCGCCGCAACTGAAGTAAGTTTTGAAACTACCAAGGAAGTTATGTTGGTTTTCGTGTTAGGAAACACCATTTTATGTCCCGCAATTTAAACTTGATGACATCCTGAACCACCACCAGATTCTTAGTTTTCGAAAGTTCTTCTCATCTTGCATTTCAGTAAATTTCAACAGATACGGATGTTTAAATTTGATTACATCCTGAACCACCACCAGATTCTCCCTTTTCAGGGCCTTAACAAAGACGCAAAAGCCAGTTTTCTGAATGTCGTAAAAGCAACAAACGAATGACCTAAATTTCAGGGGAAAAAGCGATGTAGAAACAATTAAACTTAGAAAAAAAGCCAGTTTGTGATGTCAATCTCAACAAAAGATAGTTGTTGAAAAATCGTGGAAAGAAGAAGATTTTAGGATGTACAGAAAAGTTTCTGAAAAAAAATACACTAATAATAAATAATAAAAAAGAAAAAGTTTTGGGTGATAGAAGAAAAGGTTGATACTGTGGTTAGAGACACTGGAAAGTTGTCAAAAATCCTGAACATTCGATTGAACAACTTGTGAGCAGTTAGTTTTCGATAATTACCACTTGAAATAATTGGAGCCAGAGCCGCCGAATATGTGAAAAAAGAAAAAAAACGTTGACAACAACAAAAATAATAACAATAATCGTGGCATAACACTAATAAATGTAACAATATATATGACAACACCCTAATAAATCGTGACAAAATTTTAGAGAATTGTGGCAATATATGTATAGATATAGATTTTTTATTAATCTTGGAAATAATGATATTATTTTATTAGTTTTATCAAAAAAATTCTAATAAAATAAAACTAAAAGTAGAAATTTGTTGTAAAGTCACTCAACCATACAACAAAGACACAAGCATATTATCATATTACAATTCTGAAATTATGCTAAGACTTTCAGAGAAATAAGTCATCAGCATCTTCACCACCTCTCCAAGGATGAATGTTCGGTTGAGTTGATCTGCTGACAACCATTTTTTTGCCTTATCACAATTCAAACAGTAACTACACATAGATTAAAATTATGTAAAACAAATTAGAAAACAAGAAATACCCAAAAATGTTGTTAATCAGACTAATTATCTATTCATAGTTATATTCTCCTATTTTCTAAAACGTTCAGATCATATAACACCATAAATTCTCAAGAATGATTAACATACATCGGACTCAAGTAAATCCCTAAACTACTCGGGTAGTACTATCTTACCCATTTCATCAAACATTTTGCAAGCATGCCTAATTTTCGGTCATTTTCACCCGGGGCAATGAGTTAAATTACCTAATATATTCGACATGTTGAAAATCCAACGATGCTATTTGACTACAACCTAAACTAACACAAATAAAGAATCCCTAGATATACGGAGTAGTGTTCAACTTGAAAGTTACCAATTATCATACATAATTTTTTTTTTTTAATTAAAATGACAATGCTACATTATCTTTGAAAAAAATTAGACATAAAAATTAACCTAATAAAACGCTCTCGTTTGGTTGAGTGGAAAGTGCTCCCTAAAAAAACCACAAAATTTCAAGGTGAAAAAATGTAAAATTATGGGATAAAATTATACCTAGTTCAATTTTACGGAAATTTCGATAGTTTTCTTATTCCCTTGTGCAAGATAAAATGAGTTTCTTTCTTACATATGAGATTTTTATGACGTGACTGGTGAGGGTTTTTGGATATATCTTCTTTAAGGGGTCGTTTGGTTCAACAAGTCGGAATGGAGGGGAATGAAGTCTAATAGTAGAGTGGTATGAGATTCTAAATCCATACTTACTTAATCTTGTTTGGTTCAACATAAATTATAGAAGGGGGATATGGAGTTTGAATCCAATGGGGAAGGATGAGTATGGGATTCCATGGGGTTGGCTGGAGTTAGAATTCATTGCGTATCTAACTCCATTCCAAATCACCACAACCAAACAATGGAATGGATTTGAATCCATTCCATTCCATTCCAATATGCTCAACCAAACACCCCCTAAGTGGATACATCCGTTTTATAGATTAGAACGGATCAAATATCACCCAATTTGTATCTACATTGTCTTAATAGGACATATGATTCTAAGAATATTGTTAAATGCTCCATTCGACTCAAACAAATATGTTTACCTTTGTTTTTGTTACGAGATATCGGGGATATGTCGAGATATCGACATATTCATAATTAGGAAATACGGTATCGTAATATACCGTAGAGAATAATGTTGTGATATTCTAGAATAAGATATATTCGTTAGCGATATTATGTATCTTCGGCAGTACTATATATACACCGCAGGTGTAATAGTTAGAAACACAACGAACGATTATCAATAATACTACGATTACCTTATTATGCAATTCTCCCCTCTCGATTTCTATTAGTTTTCCACAATTATTAAGGAGATGGGACTATGGGAGCATTTTTGTTAATATTATTGAATGTCAAGTGGATCAGATGGGTATGGATTATCAAACCACACGCATAACTACAAAAAAAGGTCAATAGCGACGGACGGATCCGTCGCAAAATAGACCTTATCCGTCGCTAAAAAGGATTTGCGACGGATTTTCCATCAGAAAGAGTCCGTGTAACACCAAGGATTTTACGAGCATAAGTAGCTCGGTCGAGCTAGAAGTAGCTCGACCGAGCCAGTTGAGACTTAGAGAAATTTTACGAGTTGTCGAGTTTCAAAAGTTCCTGGAACAATTTCAGTCGGCCGAGTCACTTTGACTCGACCGAGCTCAGAGTAGCTCGGTCGAGCCAGAGGTAGCTCGACCGAGCCGACGGTCTGCAGATACGAATTTCCGGTTTTTGGTAAATTAGTATAAAAGGGAAAGCCAGCTTTCATAAACAGATTTTACAATTCTAAAACCCTATTTTGAAGAGAGAGAACTCAATAAGCTT
>JAGPOY010000592.1:0-22181 GCA_018983105.1 Silene uniflora | reverse complement strand
AATACTATTGCCCTAATTCTCAAGGATTCGGATCCAGATCTGCGGTAAGTAAAGATCTAATCTTCTCTAGTTCATTCATATCGCTAGTAAACCCTAATTCATATAGTTAGATTAAGTTTAGAATCGATCTTGATTATGTTTATATATGTTTAGGTGACGAGTTCGTAGAAGGGGATTTCTGCGATTAGCATAATTATTATCTGTGTGAAGATTTGCGAATAAGGTAGGTTATCCTACTCGGTTTTTCTGTAGTTTGCGTAAGACTTTCTTGTATGTGCATATGTGATTGTGAATGTTGGTATTAACGATTGAGTTGTGATTATGAGTGGCTGAGTGGTCACCGTGAGAAGGTGATCACGCCTATGGTTGCCTCCTGGTCTTCTCAGCCAGGAGGGGTGTGCACATTAATGGCTTAGGTTTTTAGGTGGGCGGACTGCGGTCTTCCCACTGGCGGTGACAGGGTACCTGTTGCGATGGGTACCTGGCAGGGCTACATGTTGCGATGTGTAGTCGGTTCTGGTAGAGGCGAGGAAGGATAAGGAGATCACAACTCATTTGCTGTATTGTTGCATTGCTTCCGCTTGTGTTCATGTATCTTGACTGTCTTACTTTTATCTTCAGTTGAACTGACCCCGGTTGTTTGTCTTATGACCTGCTGTGATCCATTCGGGGATGGTGAGCAGTTGGTTTAACAGGTAATGAGCTTATGGATGATGATGTGTTTCTGGGATGGGAAGAGTCGCCACAAGCTTAGCTTAGTCTAGCCGACAGTAGTTTTTACTAGCATTATTAGTACTTGAACATTGTTATTTCATTTATCATTCTTATTATGAAACGGTTGTAAGACAGTTAAAGTTTGCTATTTAATAAAAGGGACTTGCATTATTCTTTTGATATATTCACTACCCCGGTTATGTCGGGATGGTAATACTCCCATATGCAAGGGCAGTCCTTGGTAAAGGCCCCCTGGGGTATGAGGGTGTTACATCAATAGAATTTTTATATTTCGAAAAGCTAGTTTGAAATGATGAAGACCGTGTGTATTTATAGAAGAGACGAGATACTAGGGTTTGCACGAAACCCTAGTTTGTGCCGTGGGATCTTGTCTTCGGCCGAAAGAAATGAATCAATTCATTTCTTAATTTAATCCAAAAGATGAATTAATTAAGTAAATGGGATAGAACAATATCTTATCTTTACTTAATTAAATCAAAAGATAATTCGGTTTAAGTAAACAAATCTATCTTATTAATATTTTTAGATAAATGAATATCTTGTAAAAAATATTATAAGAATAAATAGGATAGTTTACTTGCGCAAGGAGTTCGATTAGTATTTCGAACCTCAAAGAGCCGAAACCCTAGGAGGTCGAAACCCTAGGTCGTCGTAGTCTCCTTGGCCCAAATTATGGATTAGGTCAAATAGTCTTTGTAAACCCTAGGTAGCATGACGACTCGTAAGTCGTTTTACTAACCAATAAGGAAACGTAAACAATTCAAATTTGAACGACCCTTTTCTCATCCCTTTCATACACACACGATCTTTAAAGCGTAAAAGATTTTATTCTTTTGAAATAATTTTAAACTTATTAAAATTGTGCTATTTAAAATACTACCTAAAGTTATAGCAAAATAGGTTATAACTTTAAGCTTGTCACGTTAATGTTATAGATGAAATAGCTATAACTCTAACGTTCCAATATTGCTTCTCTAAGTACCGTTACTTGATGGACACCCTACACTATCTAATCTTCCTGGAGATCTTCAGTAGTAGGCCGTCTCTATCGTGATCATAAGCTCTTCATCTTGGAGCTTGTTTATAGACTTGATCGAGTCTTCACTTGAGTAATCATCAACTTGAAACTTGTTACAGTCACAATGATGCTTTAAGAACTTCTTCAATGATATAGTTCAAGCTTCTTATATCATTACTATGGATGCTTGAAAGACATCTCACAAATCAGCAACGCTTTCTTCGTATATGTTTGTAAGTCTTCAATTGATTAGTCAATGTTATAGCTAGCAAAGCTATAACTCTTCTTTAATATCATGAAATACTATAAGACAACTTTAACAAACAATTACGAGCATACGTAGCATAAACATATATATATATATATACTTGTCACTCATCAAAACTCAACATATATCTTATATGGTCCACCACTAGATGAATTCGAGCTCATTTAGGCTTGATCCTTGCTTAGAGATGATTAGTGAGAGATTAGGGTTTGAGAAATGTTTTAAAAGTGGTCAACGTATGAATGAAATGAGGTCTTGATATTTATATAAACCTAATCTCACTAACCACGTCTAGCTTGAAATCGCCTTCCCCGACAACCCACTCGGCCGAGTTATAGTGCAACTCGGTCGAGTAAACATAACTCGGCCGAGCTACTGTGTACTCGGTAGAGAAATCACTAGGCAGAAGCTTATCAAATCTGACCACAAGGCTAACTTGGCCGAGTAGCCTCAATTCGGACGAGTTATCATATTCAGAAATCGGGGTATTACATGTATCCCAAATGAATTTGAAGGTTTCGTCCCAAATGAATTTGCTCCATGAAATTAACATTAGAAATGCTTAATGAACATTCTAGGAGCATAACCATGTATCCCTTTTGAATTTTCGTTGAGTATTTAAGATTTGAGAACAAAATAAGACGATCTTTGCTAAACCGCTTCAAATGGCTCGAAAATGACCCTATATTACTCGGTTTTCGATAAAACTTGATGTTTTGGAACCCTTGGGTGATTGGTAAACTTGCTATCATGTCGGAATTTCAGCTTGTGACTGCTTCTCCGGGACACTTTTGCTATGGAATTTAACCATTATAGCGAAATGCTACCGAAATTTCGACCCACGGCCGAGACTAGGCTTGAGTTTAGACATGTAGGAACGCGACTCACCACACATATTGACGCGAGCTTACACATGTAGCCAAAGATGGCTCGAAACACCGTTTTAAAGAGCCTTGAAAAGCCCTAAAACGACCTTTAAATGCTTTGTTTGCTTTCTTTGTACAAGGCGTCCCTTCTGCTTCGGGGAGAGACCCCATGGACGTGGACTTCGATCTTACCACGGCCCTCGTAGTTCATACGGGAGCTTTAGAGGAAGGGGAAGTAGAGGAGGAGGTTCCGTGGAGGATCAATGTGAGGAGAGGTAGTCGTCAGCTTGTGCGAGCACCAGAGTGGGCTGAGAAATGGGATGGCCGACATCTCATTTGGGCAGCGGATAGTCACTTGTCATATCGTAAGGCGAGGAGTATGGTAAGCTTTTGAACTTTAACATGTTATTTCTTCATATATCATATGTATTTGCTAAACGCTAAATGCTAATAAATGTTTTGAAAATGTAGGACGTCGGTAATATAAGACCGTTCTCCGGGTATACGACCATGATGGGGGCGTTTGAGAAGCTGTCCGAGGAAGAGAAGGCCATCATCGAGCTCGGGACCTTTCGTGCTCTTGTGAAGGGCTGGCGTGAGATCAAGGGGAGGAAGATTCGGGCTAACATGTGCTTGATTCGAGCTTTCTTTGACCGCTTCTAGGACACGACTGATGCGTGTCGTTAATACACCAAAAATAAAACCTATGTCTACTAACTGAGAAGCTAGTGGAAGTAGGGTCGATCTCCTTAAGGAGGTAAATAGCTATCCGTAACCTAGTCTGTCTAGTCACAATTTGGGGGTTTAATTGGTTTGATATCTAAACTACGAGATTAAAAGAGAATAAAAGGAAATAAGAGAAATAAAGCAAAGAAATAGCGAATAGAAATCAGATAAAAGGGGAAACATGCCAGGAATCGGTCCACCGTGGTAACTACACTATCGGGTTAACTAAGTCGGTCAATCTATTGATAAGAAGAGTAACGGTTTTCTCCTTTCGGTCTCAAACCAGTGATTATACCCTTTCGGTCTCTAATCACCCTAAGGTCATCCTAACTCACTTTCGCCCTATTAGGAATCACCTATCGATTTTAAGCAAGTCTACCCTACCAATCTCTCGATCTAGGTCGGAGTTAACTAAATAAACGGTCTCCTGCGTGCACTCATTCAACCAATAGACAATTAAATTACTTAAAACGATTCTTATCTCAAAACTAACCTAACATGTCAAACCTATCATGCTTCTACCACGGTTTCCCTCATCCTAGCATATTAACGAGATTAGCTACGCATGGCTTGGAATACTACGCTAGCAATTGCTATAGCAATAACATAAGACATGGTAAAGCAATAAGAGAAATAATAAAAATAACAATAGCAAAAAAAGAGAAATTAAGGTAACGAGAAATTAATTAAAGAAAGGGAGAGAGTATTGATTACAGAGAGGAACGAAAATCGTAGCAAGCCAAAAGTTTCAGATCCAAAAGTAACAGTAGCAAAGAATGATTAAAATGTAGAGTTTAGGGTAAAGATGAATGATAGATAAAAGATGGTTCTGATTAGCGGAGCTAATCTCCTTATTTATAATAAAGCTAATACGAAATTAAACCTAAAGTGTCACGGACCAAAGCCCAGTAACAGTAAACTACTCGATCGAAGACATTAGCTTCTCGATCGAAAAGACTTCTTCAAACAATCTCTCGATCGAGTAAAACACCAACTCGATCGAGGCCTTCCTCTTACGTGATCAGTCGATCGAGCACAGGACAGCTCGATCGAGGCTTCCAATGCAATCCTTCCTCTCGATCGACTATAACAAGGGGTCGATCGAGGTCTTCTGCCTCTTGCAACTCGTGTTGACTCACATCTTGGCTTTTGAATTGGATATGGGGTGGTTTCACGCTTCCCAATGCATGAGCAATCTGTTCCGTCTCCTCCATCTCCTAAATGCGCGTACTTGGGACAGTTTCGACTTGGTTTTCACTACTTCTTGGCTTGTACCTACAAAATAACAATGAAAGTACAAAGTAGCAAATTTGGAGCATAAAGTGATAAGAAATCACCTAAATGACATAGAAATGCGTGCCAAAATGGACCGTAAAGTCTATATGAAATGCACGCATCAAACATCCCAAAACCAAACCTTTTCTTGTCCTCAAGCAAACTAAATGCAACTAATATGGACCTAAAGGAAAGGAGTATGCCTCAGAGCTAGCTACAAGTCAATGCTAAACCGTTTAATGCACATAATCAACCGCTGCAAAGCTCAACACAAAAGCGAACAAAATTTATGCGCATCTTGGAAACAAATTGGACGTTCGACCTTGCAAGACTCATAAATTCGGACTCTCACTCTTCTCTCAACAAGCAAATGGTAAGTTCATATGTGTAAAGAGAGAGAAGAAAATGCAGACACTCACCTAGACTGCGATCGACATAACATGCATTGCTAACTAACATGAAGATTGATTCAGTCACCGTACACACGCATAACCACCGTTCAAGGACTATCACGTGCCGATTACAAAATATGGATATGTGAGGCTATTTGGTAAGAAGGGGCAAAACAATAATGGAATTGTGGGGGTAAGTAGCCAAACTAGCACCTAACAAAACCATGATAAAACTCATTCCGTTCTTCCAATTATCAAAAATTAAGCTCAATGCCTTCATACAATTAGGCATATACAACACAAAAATCCGAAAAATATGCACCTTGTAAAATAATAATAAGCATAGGAGGTGTAAGGAACAATTATAAACCTATTTCAGCCCATTTCCTTTTTTTTCCTCTTTCATTTGTTTTCAAGGCTGATTTTTTTTTCTTTTTCTTTCTTTCATTCCTTCCTTTTCGCATAAATACTCACTCCATAACAATAATTATGAGCCAAAATCCGTCATAATGCAAAATATACCTCAAAAACTACTAAACTAGCTCGGCAAAGGTAGACTTAATTTAGTATGTAGTTAAAGGGTAACTGGCAGATTTGGCTTGATGTGGAGCTGATGGGGTAAAATGAGAAAAGGGAAATGCAAAAGTTCTCTAAACACGTGATACCGACCACAAACCCATGCGTGCAGGCAATAAGCAACAACATTCATATACATGCGATACAATGAAATGTGGGGAGTAACTACTCTCACTCCTAGATGAACTGGTCATGAATGTCACCAGTTATGACCTCTAAACCTCAGAATATGTGAGTAGGTTGCCAAATTAACGGGTCAAGCCTAATAGTCCAAAACAGATTCCAAGACAAAATTTGAGAAATCGCTTTGACTTTACTAAGCAGGTCGTGAAAGTGCAAGGAATAGCATACAAATGACTTATAGTGCAATATCATCATTGAAAAAACTCCAATCCGACTCGACTATATGGAAAAGTAAACGTGATTTTTTTTTTATTTGTGTGTTTTTTTTTAAATTTATGTAACATGAATAAAATGACAAAATGTAAACGTGAATGCAAAACAATGCAAATGCAGACGCAAAAGGATGCAAATACCTCCCCAAACCAAAACAGACAATGTCCTCATTGTCTCCTCAGCTAACTAACAGCAAATAAGGGGAAGGGATACACAGCCTAATACATGTTCCTAAGGGATAAAATACAATAAAAGGAAGGATGGAGAACAGATAAACTCACAAGATAGCTTCCCTAAACCAGCAGCTCAACTAGGGGACAACTAAACATCTCCCGCCTCCTCCTCCAGATCCGCCCTATAAGTCGGATCCCGCTCCTCCTTCCTAGCCCGCCTCTGCGCTGCGGCCTCTGCTCGCGACCGGTGTCTCCTCCACCTCCTTCTCGGATTCGGAGGCAAGTGGAGGGTAACCACCCTCTGGGTATCGATAAAAAGAAGGGTGAGGCCATCCAGCTGTGGAATGGAACGTCCCTCTCGCATGTGATCCTCGTAGATGGGAAACACAGCTAAAGCCTGGTCCCGTCTCATCTGGGCAACATCCCTGCGAATCTCAAGAAGCAAAGCATCATGACGCTCTTGGTCTAGGACCTCAGGCGCCTCTAATAGTGGAGGACAGATAAAATTGGCGGGAAATGCCGACTCAGCTGGGGTAGGAGTAATAGGCGTAGGCGTAGGCGTAGGAGTCGGCCCAGCCTGCTGAGAACCCGATGGCTCTCCAACATCCCTCTATGGGGAAGCCCTCTTCCTCTTCTTGGTAGAAGAAGAAGGAGTAGTCGTGTAAGGTAAATGATAAACAGGAGGAGGGGGTTTCACCCCTCTATCAGTAGGGAGAGGTAAAAGTGGGGGTAGTGTGGGACAAGGCAAAACAACAGACGGGGAACCACAAATCTTCCATGTCTTACGATCCGTACCCATAATCCAAGTCAACCAATCATAGTCGTAGTATCTAACACGGTGTCACTCCCTCTAGGCCTGTGAGCCCTGGGAAAATCGGGATAAAGGTGACGGCCAATTTTACTGACTAAACCGCCACCGACCACAGCTCCTCTGACACGGGACCCAATATCGTTCTAATGCAGGGCTACCAAATAAGCAATGTTAAGAACAAACGAGGTACCATGATCAATGTTCAAGTACCCCGCGAGAATGGCTAGCTCTGTGTTGGTAACGTTATTCGGTCCCGGTCGAGTAAAAATAGACTCCCCAAGCAAACGCAGAAAATAACGAGGGGCAGGTAAGTGTACATGTGCTACCCTATGCGAAGCGTAGGGGGTGTGAGAGAGCGCGGCCCACATCTGACGACCCAGCTTCCTAGGAGCTGATAAAGGGCCGTCACTCACTAGACCTAATACCTCCCCAAACTTGGACAAAGTCCAAGAATACGACTCGTTAAAAAGTTTTAACTCAATGCAAGAACTAGCAGGGTCAGCCTGATACAAGTCGGGTCTAAAAGCATAAGAGCTAAAAAACTCTAACGTAGGAACTCTATAGGTGGACTCCTGCGTGGTGATCAATCCCGACATCCCCGTCCCATTCAACAAATTACACACACCAGCATATATACCTAGACTCTCTGGGTCGGGACGATAGATAAAACGACTAGAAGTAATGGGAGAGGGAAGCATGTACTCCAACCGTTCTCGGTGGGAGCTAGAAATGAATTGTACCTCTCCTATTTTAGGGAGCGGGTCAAGGCGTTCAGCCCTAGCGACCTCTCTCTGAACGGGTTTCTTTGGTGCCAAACCCGCGGTAGTAGACAATCGTTTAGCCACCTGACTAAACGGCACCTCCTTCTTCCCATGTACGAGCATAGAGCTGGAAGCAGAAGGGGGTGCGACCTGAGCAGCGGCCGTATCAACTGTGGCCTCAGAAACGGCCTCAACAATTCCCGGAGTAACATCAGCAACAAGGACCTCCGGGATAGCAGTACTGGCATCAGAAGGAACAAGAGCGGACTGCTCGGGCACGCAAACCGAGGCAGAAACAGTAGCAGTAGCGACAGGTGCCTCGGGTATGTCAGACGAAATAGGGGCAGGGCTCTTAGGGTCCATGTCTACAATAATCAACAAGCAAATAACCAAGATACTAAAATAAAGCTTAATCAATCCTAAAACAACGGCTTCTAACCCTAATTCATCAATAAGGGAAGAGGGATTGCAAATAAACAATAATGAAACATAGGAAAGACTTACTTGTTGATAAATACCCACAAATGAAGCAATTAATCAAACGAAATGGCACAAATTCGAAAAAATCGAATTAACAAACCCTAGAATGCGAAATCCTCACATTCTCGAAAATAAGGGAGAAAATCAAAGGGATTTTGATCAATTGATGCAATAAACGACTTGGGTAATTGAGTTTGATAACAATTTGGGCATAAGATTGATTGTAGGTAAGGGATTTGGGAATTGGGGTTTCGAAAATATGAAGAACACGGAAAAGGAAGAGGATCGAGTAAATGAAAAGGGTCGAGGAAACTCCCTTTATATGGCATGAAATCTACTCGATCGAGTAACATAGGCCCTCAATCAAAGGATTCTTTTCTCCTATTTCCTCGATCTAGTAGATTGGTACTACTCGATCGAGAAACTCAGACTCTTGACCTTCCTTTTGCTCGATCGAACGTCTGGACTGTTCGATCGAGGTCTTTCCCCTCGATCGAGTAAAGTGATTAACTCGATCGAGCTATACCCTGCTAGCACCTACTTCGAGATATCGTCTTTTGAGTACGCTTTTCCTTACCTGCAAAATTAACATAAAAAATGCATCCCAATAATACCAAAAATTGTCTAACAGTCTAAAATAGTCTTCTAAACTAATTGTCTCTACGCTAATTGTCTAAAAACAATAAATAGTCTTAAAGTAAATTGTTTTTACAAATTGCACGGGGTTGAAAACCCGGCTTAATATCCAAATAGGCTCAATAGCCCACAATGGGGCCTCTGACCACCGGAAATACCTTCAGCGGCGGTAATTTCCATCTTCTTCTTCCACTTGAATGATCCGTCATTAGAGTTACGCTCCACCTTGTAGTCCTTTGAGCTCACCCGAACCACTCGATTTTCAGCGTCCTTCTTCTTAGCACCGTCTTTTGAGCATAGTTCTCCAGGCCTTAGCGTCAATGCTCTTAGTCCAGTACCTGCAGAAGAATCCATAGCAAAATGGTCCTCCATATTGCTCCCAAGTTGGGGCGGAGGTGTAAGAGCAACAATAGATAAATCATGCATAGGAGGCGTCGTATCAACATCAATAACGGGAATGGCAGCGATATCATGAACATAGGACTCCGGCGCAACGCTAGCTATAGGGATGGCATGACAAGGTAGGACAAGCATGGGACCCCTATGCGTAGCGACTTAGCAAATACCAATTCCTCCCCACCAACATGGAAAGTAAGTGTCCGCAACCCGACATCAATTACCGCTTGCGCAGTGTGCAAGAACAGCCTTCCCAAAATAATGGGAGTACAAGTATCCTCGGGTATGTCTAATACGACGAAGTCGACTGGGATAAGAACTTCCCTATTTGCACAGGGACGTCCTCTAAGATACCTAAGGGTCTCGACAGGGTCCGATCAGCCATCTGGATCGTCATATTAGTGCATTGAAATTTGGTAAAGCCAAACCTTTTAGCTAACGACAAAGGCAACACACTAACGCTAGCTCCTAAGTCGCATAAAGCATTATTAATCAGATTGGTTCATATGTGACACGGGATCGAGAAGCTACCTGGTTCGGACAATTTAGGTGGACTCCTATTTTGGAGAAGCGCGGAGCACTCCTCGGTCAAAGCTACAGTATCAACAATGTCTACCGATCTCTTACGTAATAAAATTTCACGCATGAATTTCAAATAAGAGGGTACCTTTAAAAGTAGCTCAGCAAATGGGATAGTCACCTTCAAGTCGCGCATTATGTCAAAAAATCGCACGAACTCCTTTTCCGTCATAGCCCGTATCAATCGTCTTGGAAATGGAGCGTAGGCCTCGGAAGCTTTATCTCGGCTTTCCCGTAAAAACTCGTTATTTATCATTCGCTTGCTTTTCTCCCTCGATCGAGGGGTTTCTTCACCAATATTACCCGATCGATCAGTAATGTCACTCGATCGAGTGCTTTTATCATCCTGGCTACTCGATCGAGCTTTTTCACAAGCAGACTTGCTCGATCGAGTAGGTTCTCTAGCTCGATCGAGTGATTCCTCGACAATTTCTCCTCGATCGAGGACTTCTTCAGCGACAGAGTTTGGCACATTGATTTTCGTGCCAGAATGTTCAGCTACAGCAGTATCGGGACTGTTATAAGAGAGACCGCTTCTTAGACTGATCATATTAAGCGTCTCCTTCCTCTTCTCGGGTTGTGATGGCAATTGACCCGGTTGTCTAGTCGATTGATTTCCGGCTATTTGAGCAATTTGCGACTCCAAAAGCTTAATTGTTGCATTGTTGGCTTGATCGGATTTTTGCATTTGGATCGCCAACGATTGAATCATCGACTTCAACTCACCAATTTCAGAATATCCTCCAGATGAGGAACTAGCTTGATGTGGCGGAGGGAAAGATTGAGGCTTTTGAAAGCCTTGCTTGTGTGGTGGAACATAAGCTTGCTGCTGCGGCGGAGGGGTAGGATTCAATACATTTTGACTCGACCATCTTAGGTTAGGATGGACGTTACCTTGGTTGTAATAACCACCTCCCTGACGATATTGCTGAAAAGAATAAACTTGTTCCTTCTCAGCGAAACAATCAACAGCAGAATGTCCCTTCTCACCGCATCTTTCGCAAGTAAGTAACTCTTCCCCTTGCAATAGATGAACGGTTTGTTGGTTCCCAGCGGCTTGCTTCTCCCATTGGTCAAGTCTAGCATTTAATTTGTCAAATTTGGCATCAAGGCCATCTGAACTGATGTTTGCCACGGTTCTCGTACCACTCCTCGGGTTACCATATTCAGCACAATGGTTGGCCATTTCTTCAATCAGCTTCCAACCCTTGTCATCATCAACCTCTTTCTGGAATCTACCATTAGCAGCGGCGTCCAGAATGGCTCTGTGATCATCATATAACCCGTTGTAAAATTGGTTGCATAAACATGGCTGGAACCCATGATGAGGAACAGACCTCACTATCTTCTTAAATCGGCCCCAAGACTCGAACATATTCTCTTGGGCTGTCTGCTTGAAATTAGTAATTTGTCCTCTCAAGGCATTGGTTCTCTGCGGCGGAAAATACTTTTTATAAAGGGCAAGAGCTAAAGTAGTCCAATCAGTAATACCTGCAGCTTCTCTATCCAGATCAGTCAACCAATCCCTAGCAATATCAGTCAGCGAAAAGGGAAATAAGACCTCCTTGATCTTGTCTTGGGTCACTCCCTTAGAAGTAGGGATGGATGAACAGTAGTCAGCAAAGATCTCCATGTGCTTTCTCGGATCCTCCTCCGGTACCCCACGATACATATTCCGTTCGACCAAGTTAATGTAAGAAGGTCGAATGTGGAATGTATTCCCATCTTCATCAGTTGAGAGTTTAAAACCTTTGGGAATGGATGCAGCAGTAGGCTCCGAATGGCTTGCAATGTTCGGCATCTTTACTAGAATATCAGCTTCAACAGAAAAATTCTCCTCATAAGTACTCAAGTCTTCCTCCTGGTGAATCCTCTTTAACTCTCTTTTTCTGCGAAAGAAAGTTCTCTCAGGTTCCGGATCAGCGTCAACTAATTCGAACCTTAAAGACATGCGCATACACAAACTAAAGAAAGAAAGAATAAGAACAATCTTAAGGAATTAGAAATTCCTTAAGACAAGATGGACTAAAATAAAATAGATAATTAATTGCCTCCCCGGTAACGACGCCAAAATTTGATGCGTGTCGTTAATAAACCAATAATAAAACCTATGTCTACTAACTGAGAAGCTAGTGAAAGTAGGGTCGATCTGCTCAGGGAGGTAAATAGCTATCCGTAACCTAGTCTGTCTAGTCACAATTTGGGGGTTTAATTGGTTTGATATCTAAATTACGAGATTAAAAGAGAATAAAAGGAAATAAGAGAAATAAAGCAAAGAAATAGCGAATAGAAATCAGATATAAAGGGAAACATGCCAGGAATCGGTACACCGTGGTAACTACACTATCGGGTTAACTAAGTCGGTCAATCTATTGATAAGAAGAGTAACGGTTTTCTCTTTTCGGTCTCAAACCAGTGATTATACCCTTTCGGTCTCTAATCACCCTAAGGTCATCCTAACTGACTTTCGCCCTATTAGGTATCACCTATCGATTCTAAGCAAGTCTACCCTACCAATCTCTCGATCTAGGTCGGGGTTAACTAAATAATCGGTCTCCTGTGTGCACTCATTCAACCAATAGACAATTAAATTGCTTAAAACGATTCTTATCTCAAAACTAACCTAACATGTCAAACCTATCATGCTTCTACCACGGTTTCCCTCATCCTAGCATATTAACGAGATTAGCTACGCATGGCTTGGGATACTACGCTAGCAATTGCTACAGCAATAACATAAGACATGGTAAAGCAATAACAGAAATAATAAAAATAACAATAGCAATAAAAGAGAAATTAAAGTAACGAGAAATTAATTAAAGAAAGGGATAGAGTA
Source organism: Silene uniflora (assembly GCA_018983105.1). NCBI lineage: Eukaryota > Viridiplantae > Streptophyta > Magnoliopsida > Caryophyllales > Caryophyllaceae > Silene > Silene uniflora. The sequence continues at coordinate 9,257 of JAGPOY010000592.1, read as the reverse complement.
TTGATTACAGAGAGGAACGAAAATCGTAGCAAGCCAAAAGTTTCAGATCCAAAAGTAACAGTAGCGAAGAATGATTAAAATGTAGAGTTTATGGTAAAGATGAATGATAGATAAAAGATGGTTCTGATTAGCGGAGCTAATCTACTTATTTATAATAAAGCTAATACGAAATTAAACCTAAAGTGTCACGGACCAAAGCTCAGTAACAGTAAACTACTTCATCGAAGACATTAGCTTCTCGATCGAAAAGACTTCTTCAAACAATCTCTCGATCGAGTAAAACACCAACTCGATCGAGGCCTTCCTCTTACGTGATCACTCGATCGTGCACAGGACAGCTCGATCGAGGCTTCCAATGCAATCCTTCCTCTCAATCGACTATAATCAGGGGTCAATCGAGGTCTTCTGCCTCTTGCAACTCGTGTTGACTCACATCTTGGCTTTTGACTTGGATATGGGGTTGTTTCATGCTTCCCAACGACAGTTTCGGCTTGGTTTTCACTACTTCTTGGCTTGTACCAACAAAATAACAATGAAAGTACAAAGTAGAAAATTTGGGGCATAAAGTGACAAGAAATCGCCTAAATGACATAGAAATGCGTGCCAAAATGGACCGTAACGTCTATATGAAATGCACGCATCAATGACCTCGACTTTCCATATGTCTTTTGGAGAGATCGGGGTCACTTTGGAGGACTACGGCATGATCTCCGGCTTGCCTTGTGGAGAGGAGCTGGTAGTATGGCCGACGACGGCCATGAGGGTGGATTCAGTGGAGGCCAGGAGCCTGATTGGCTGGAACCTGGCTAGGGGAGCTGCTAGGGTACCTGATCTAGTCCCGAGTTCTTACATCAAGGACTATTTTGACGATAAGACTCCGGCGAGGGTGCAGATGACTGAGGGTGTGGGCATGATGCCTCCACCAGCTTGTACGGCTGAGCAAAGAGCCCGTCTGTGGCTATGGTGTTTTCTGTCTTCCATTTACTTCGGAGACAAGGGGGAGATGCTATCGACGAAGCTTCTTCCCTTTCTTGCCGACTCGCGGTCCTCACTCGCTATATGAGGGCCATGGTTCGTTCCGAGTTGATGGAGAAAGGTACCTCTCCTGCTACCGTTGGTCCAGGTCTTATTTTGGAGGTATGAACCTTCTTCTCGTACTTTACTCTTGGAATTAAATGAAAGGTCATTTGAAGAGAGATAGTAATAAAATAAAATGAAAAGTCATTTTAAGGAATAAAAAAGAATGAAGGATCACTCGCACGAAATGGATACTCATTTCGAAAATAAGGGATTATTTCGAAACGAAGGTTGTTAGTACAAATGAAACATCATTTGAATAAACAAAAATAATGAAAATGAAACATCATTTAAATTTGATTAAACGAAAATAATGAAAATGAAAGGTCATTTAAATTTGATTAAACGAAAATAATGAAAATAAAAGATCATTTTATTTCAGGCGTGGGTGTATTCTTACTTCCCCGGCTTCGCGCCCAAGAGGGCGGCAGACGTAGCGAGGGAGTACCCGGCAATGAGAGATTGGGTCGTGTGTCGAAAAAAGAGCCAGCGATCCTCTTACGACACCTGCAGGAGGGGTGTCATTGCTTTACAGCTAGACGGCGTAAGTACCTCGTCTTGCCTTTCGTTTTGCATTTCTTGATATAGTGGAGACCATAGGAATGACCCTTCGTAATTTTGTTTTAGTGGGTGCCTAGACCCTGAGAGGACTACTCTAGCGGTCCGGCCTTTGTAGCCGAGGCTCTTCGTCCTAGGAGTTTGACTAGGTTGCTTCTTACGACGCCCATGGGGCCTGTCTGGTACTTGGGTGAGCGCCTAGCACGACAGTGTTCTCGTGACGTCTTTACGGTTCTCATCCACCCTCCATGGACGATGTTTAGAGAGCCTACCTGGCAGGAGCAAGTGGTGACGCTGTCCTTCTCCCTAACCTGGAGTACTCGGATTTTGTGTAGGGGAGATTGGCGTATTGGCCGATCGTGGTAAGTAAATTTCCCGCCTGATTGCTTGAAATGATAGCTTATTTTGAATGTGATTTAGAAATGACACATTTTTGATTTGGCAGGAGATCGAGGTCGAGGCGGCGGCACTTCTCCCACGGAACTTTGGTTTGGCCAAAGCACGTCATGGGCCAATACCAATTTATGAGTCATTGAAACCGGTGAGAGGTTTGAACATGCCTACATTTGTGGAGTTGCCACCAATTTTTGTGGTAAATTGGAACCGTTCGAATACTCTATGTCATGTCAAGACACAAAGTAGTGACATGAACACTAAAAAATTCGTTACCCTTAGCATTCTATGTCTAGAATGCCTCTCGCGATGGCAATGAACACTGATGTCTAAAGATAAATGAGTAAGGGGTGGGGGTACGTATTAGGAAGCTGTTTATTTGAACAGCCTATCCCGCCCGCCTCGATAGCGACCTCTACTAATGATCAGGAAAGTTATTTATACTTGATATGGCGTCGATTATGATGCATTCTTGGCGATGATGTATAAAGCCAGGTTATGAGTAACGCCAAATGGTGGCAAGTCCTCATCTGAGAAAGTAACTGGGTTACTTAGCTTGACGGAGTCCTGGAGGACCAGATTGACTACATTATCAGGAGTAGAGTCGTGTGCTACGTTCAACTTGGCCAACGCTTGTAGCAAAGCTTGGCGATGTGGAAATGAACTAGCCACTAGTTGCCAGACTGAAAGATCATTCTTTGTCTTGTGGAGTTGCTTCAATAGGTGATCAGCGGCTGTATCTTCACTATCATTAGTTGGGGCTATAACATTTCCATTAGTGATAGGACCACCTCACTGGGTAACATTTTGAAATGGACGTCCTGAGCGAGTAAGATGATCCACATCGAGGTCTTCTAAGGCTTTCACTAGAGCGTGTCCTTTGATGTAAACATCTTCATCATCGTCTGACCAAACGCCGTTGATAGCATTGACCTATCTTAAGTGCAAAATTTCGGCCTCTAGATCAATGACTTGCTGGACTAAATCATCAACCACCACGATTACTTCTTGCATTGTAGACCCCTGGGATAGGATTGGAGCCATAGGCGTGACTTCCCCTTGAGACAGGATATTAGGATTGCCCATAGATAAGACAACAACCTCTAGCTCAACAACTTGCCTACCTACACATTTTGCCCATGCGACAAAGTCTGCGACAGTAGGTGCGATGGTAGAGTAGATTTATTCGTGGTCCACCATGTTGACTTCATTTTTCGACTGGAGAGATAAGGTGCGAGCAATCCAAGCTGGATTCTTCGTCTGTAATCATCAGAATTCCACGAGGATTCTGGGTGTTATTGGGTTTACTTGCAGGAGGGATAGGCAAGCGTCCGTCTTCGATCAAATCCTGAAGAGCGTGCGTCAATTTGAAACGATTCTCTATATCGTGCCCTTTACCCCTGTGATACTCGCAGTAAGCATTACCGTCCCAGAATTTAGACTTCTTCTCTGGGTCAGGTGTAGGCCTTATGGTTTGGATTCTACCTTACTTCATCAATCTTTTCAGTGCATTTGAATAGGTTTCACCAATGACAGTGAATTTCCTTGGTGTACTATTCCTATTAGAAGATTCGATGAGGTTGACCTCATTGATTTTGCTGGTGGAGCCGTAAAATATTGTAGTGGAGGTAGTAGATTGGAGAGAGAGATTGTATTGTGGGGTATTATTGTGGGGTGGGGTGATCAAAATAAGTATTGTAGAAAGGTAAAGTGATTAAAATAAGATAAAATAGGAGTATTGCGGGGTATTGTTGTGGGGTGACGTGATTAAAATAAGTATAAAAGTTTACCAAAAAAGGAAATATGGAGATTATTGTGGATAGATGAATAAGAAAAAGGGGAGTAGTAAGGAATAGAGATACTATTATCAACAACGACCAAAATGGCACAACGCCTTGTTAATGATCATACGGGTAATCACTTTTAAATTTTGCAACGATTTCCTTGTCATTTTATTTTGAATCGGCAAAATCATCGTAAGTTTGTGGTTTCACAAAGACGATTCACCACTGAACAATGAGAACGTCGACCAGTCTTCAGCGGAAGTGGACTCTTCGCAGCCATAACGGACTCGTTCAAACTTGTTGGGTCGAACCGCTAGCCTACCGAGTGAACTCACTACTTAGGATGGTAGTGATAAAATAGAGAAGAAAGATAAGAGGTGAGAATCGTTTGGGATAGACTTTTTTTTTGACAACAATAGATCGATTCATATATATAAGAAAATTACAAGAGTATCATGTTCTGAGAATTACATTTTGCGTAGTAGTAGCAACATCAAGAGCAATCTTAACTTTTCTGCTATTACAAAGTTGAAAACGGCACTTAGTAAACCTATAGCTATATTCTTTAATTCTATCTATGGTACTGCAAATGTGAACCGGAATTTTAGAATTAAGATTAAGGGCTCTAAGAAGCTGTTGAGATGGAGTGAGAAAGGTAGCTTCAGCGAAGTTGTGTTCTAATGCCCATTCTAGAGCAACGAGTAATGATGTCGATTGTGCTTGAACGAGTGAAGACGCCCGAATTGTTCTTCCATGTAACTCTTTAGTATCCTCGGAAAACAAAGCAATTCCTGAAATTCCATATTGCTTACCACGGACTGCCCCCACTGGTATTCGATGGTCTTCATCATTTGTAGAGCGACTATTTGATGGATATTGTGGCTTCCTTTCACTAATAAATAAGAGGAGTTGTTGATGTGTAAGCTCCTTACTCTGATTTAGTATTTGATGTGGAATAACAGTCCTCTTCCAGAATTCTATCTCATTTCCGGCTAACCAAATAGCCCATAAAGTAGAACAGAAAACGACTGTATTGTATCCACAGTGATGACGATCAATCTTCTTAAGGTAGGAGATAAAGTCCAATATCCATTGTTGTAGTGGCATGTGTGAATTCAGAGACGCGTGTAATCCTAAATCACCACTTTTCCATATAACTTCAGCTACTTCACAATGCCTAAACAATTGCTCCGCAATTTCTGGATGTCTCTTACATAAGACACAATGGGGTGATATTTGTAAACCTTTTTGCAGTAGTAGTTCCTTTGGTGATAGAGCATTATGGATCAATTTCCATGCAAAAAGCTTGCAGCAAGGGTGTAGCTTGAGCTTCCAAAATTGGCGCCAAAATCTAACGGGTACATTTGCATCAATTTTAGCATTTTCAGCAATATGAGTCTTGTATTCTGAGCTAACTGTATATAGCCCGTCACTGGTGTATTTCCAGTAAATGAAATCGTCTGCATTGACATTAGGTGGCTGATAGGGGTAAAGTCGTATCCCCTACTATCAAAATAATCCTAACTCGCACTAACTAAGATAGCTAGTAGTAAGCAAGGGTCGAATCCACAGGGAGGCGGTGATTATTTAGTTTGCTAGGTCGTTAAAGTCTAAAGTAACAATGTGGGGGTTTGATTGAGTGATTTCTAAACTAATAGCAGTAATTAAATAAACAAGATCAATAATATTAAAAGATCTAGGGGACGAGTTCACTAGGTCAGTCATCCAGGGGTGTGATTTAACTAGTTGATTGAGCAATTATGTTATTTAAGATCATATGATCTATCGATTCAAACATGCCCTTTAGATCTAAACTTAACATGTTATCGCTATCATTAAGCCAGTCTATTCAATTGTGTAGCTGTAATTGATTCTAACCCGATCGGTGAAAGTCTCAATCTATCCTAGTCTTAGTCCAGTCGGTACTAATCCTAGTTAGCAAATCAGTTCAACAATCGAACAATAACTAAAAGCAGGTTTTAACAATCAATTAATTAGATTAATCCCCTTTCTAACATGCAACCTAGATCCCTCTACCCTACATTGAGATTTAGCTACTCATAACGATAAAAACAATAATAACAATAATAGAAAACATAATGAACGATAAATAAAGGAGTGCTTGGATCAATACCGTAATGAAGAACGATTAATGGATCTGTAGCAATAATAGATCTAACTAAGAGCGTCTCCGAAAAATAGCCAAAGAACTGTAAAAATAAGCGTAACCTAAAATTATCCCACGAGCCTTTTATTTATACAAGTAGGATCTCGTGTTTTAGGAAAGATAAAACTCTGCTGCCATAAAAGATACTCGATCGAGCATGCACTCGATCGAGCCTTTCTGGACTCGATCGAGGAACTAAGCCTCTGGTCAGAATCGTCACGTCTTCACTTGTATTCTCCTCAAGTCTCCTCGTTTCTCGTGCCTTGCCTCGTGTGTTCTCCCATGCCAATGTCGCAATGCTACTACTAGCCAAAGTTCTCCTCGTAATGCGTCATATCTGCATTAAAACATAAAATAGCGGTAGCAACGACAATTCACCAAAAAGGCATGTAAATGATATAAATAGCACGAGAACGGTATAAAATGTCACACAAGGGAAGCTATATAAGTCTTATATGAAAGTGATACATCAAACTTCCCCAAACCAACCCTTTGCTTGTCCTCAAGCAAAGCATCACACATTACAAAAGGCAATCATACAAATGGTGAACGATCAACTCAGAGCAAATGTCTAAGCACATACAAATCCCAGTTATCCATATCTAGAACAAAGTAATGACAAAAATGTACCAATAAAACAAATTCAAAGGTACGGGTAATAGATTAACGCAGCTCAACTCAAGATTTTACAAGATACCGAGACTCAGTCAAATACCTTTCAACCTTGCAAGACAATTCAGTCGGATTCTCGCGGTTTCACTCATGCGCTCAAAAAGAGGGTGAAAAATGTGTAAGATAGAAAGAATTAGTCACTCACTCCACTTATGAGATATGCATGCATTCTAAAGTGATAAAAGTTTCTCCAACTAATGTGCAACATAAACAGACAAGAGTATACGTATCAAGGACAATAAGGGTGGCAATGGGTAAAAGGTATAGAAATGGTTTGTGCATAAAGCACGTTATGGATATGTGGAGCTAAGACGCTAGTCGCAGCGCTAACCAACACCAATTTTCTACAACAGGAATAGCATAAAACCCGACTAGAGAAATTATTCTTTAACTTTGACAACTTATGAGAGGCATGATCAAGGCCCTCCAACAATGCATTAGACTCTAGCAAAACCCTTCATAATCTCCTAACATATGATTGAAGCAATTCACTTTTTTTCTTTTCACTTCTTCTTTCTTTTTCGTTTCTTTTTGCTTTCTTTCTTTTCATTTTTTTTCCTTTCTTTCTTTGCTTCATACTTTTTTCAACAATAGGAGATTAACACAATTGCTTAATAAGATGTTTCTACTACACCCATAAATGACAATTTCATTCCCAATCCCGACCATAATAGTAGAATAGGCAAGAACAACAAGCAACTGCGACTGTCCCGATAAGGTAGGCAAATTCTAGGAATGTAGCTCAAAGGATAAAGTTTATGTGTGGCTACAAGGGTTCAAACGGGCTAAACAAAAGGGAATGTAAGGCTTATTTGAACGGTAAGAACCTCCTTTCCTCATATACTCAAGTCAATATGTTTGCACAAAAATATAAGAAACTAATGTCACAATTATGCAGTTTGATATTACATATACCACAAGGAGACTACACTCAAGCCTAAATAACATGGAGACCAGTTTATTAATGTTCCTGGCCCAGGAAGCTCTATAGACCTCAGAATTTTAAGTAGTTTACCAACTGAATATAGTCAAATTTACTCGGTATAAGCATATTGTGACGGTCAAGACTTGAGTTTAAGCTTTGTTAATCATGGCTAACAAATCAAAACAATGTACATGGATAACTTAGCGGGATTCAAGTGCAAAAACAAAGCAAATTATCATCATTGCTAATAAATTCACCAAAAACTAACTAATAAAACAAGGGACATGTTTATTGATTTTATAAAATTTTTTAATTTTTATGGATTTTTTATTTTTATTTTTTATCACACAACAGAAGTAAAGCACACAACATAAATAAACTCCTTCCCCAAACCTAAATGTCACAGTGTCCTCAGTGTGACGCCTACAACATAGCATACACACAACAAAATAGACCAGCAAAACAAAGGACATACTAACAAAAAGGGGAAAGACTAAAGGAAATACAATAAAAAGAAGGTACAAGGATAGATAATTCCAAAGGAGACGTTCCCAGCATCAAAAATAGGGGAAAATAATAAGACCATTGACGAATTCCACAGCAGCAGCATCCTTTACGATCTCTGACAGCAGCGTTGCTCGATCGAGCCTGGCAGAGCTCGATCGAGTAACAGTTTTCCTCGATCGAGCCTGCTTGAACTCGATCGACCGACTGGGAAGCAGAATACCTGCGTGAAATTTAAACATAATCAATACAAGATAACGCACGCAATAGTAAATCAAAAAGCAACGCATGTGCTACACAAAGACAAAAGTAGCACCAAAATACAACTATAGTAAACAGAAGAGAGAAAAATGAATGTTCGGGTGGTTCATCAAGCTCAAATTCTAGAAAATAAGAGCGGGATGGCTCTTTTTGCATGAAATCTCCGAGAGGTGGTATGTATGATCCATCTTCCACCACCGTTTGAGCTTTCTCTTCTCCTTTTTCATCTTTAATCGTCGCATCCTTGAAGATCTCGGCTTCCAAGGCATCTAACTCAGCTGCTATATCAACATTCTCGTCCCAAACATCTTTATAAGTTGTGTCCATCATGGGGCAAGGCTCATCTCCATAGATCAAGTCTTATATCTCATCCACTTCCTTGCTCCATGGGTAGGACGCATTAGCAGGAGCGTCAATGATGTTCCTGTCAGAACACAAAGCAAGAGAGGCATCAATAGAAGGATCTAGAGCAGTAATTACATTACAAGTAGCTTGTAAATCAGGAGGACGAGGTGGTCGAGTATGCTTAAAGGTAATTGTGTCATCCCCAATGCGAAATATTAAACTACCCTCCCTTAAATCAATTAAAGCCCCGGCCGTGTTAAGAAAAGGTCGCCCTAGAATTATGGGTATCCTAGCATCTTCGGCCATGTTCATCACTACAAAGTCACAAGGGATAAAGTACTTCCCTATCCTAACCGGTACATCTTCTAAAACACCCATAGGGCGTTGAATGGATCTATCGGCCATTTGTAGTGTCATATCAGTGCATTTAAGGGTGGTCATGTTTAATTGTTTACAAGTTTTATATGGCATGACACTGACACTTGCTCCTGAGTCACATAAAGCATTACTAATCGAAAGAGGACCAATATTACAAGGGATAGAAAAACTCCCTGGATCCTTCAGCTTGGGT
>JAGPOY010000591.1:9436-31121 GCA_018983105.1 Silene uniflora | reverse complement strand
TTAGGTCAACTAATCTCCCATAACATGTTTTCCTCCCTTTTTAGAGTCCCCCTCACCTAAAGTGAACCAGACTACCCTAGATTTTAATCAATTGTTTACGTTTCGCTTTATTTCATTTCGCTCTAGTTTACATCTAGTTATCTATTCAACCACCTCTTATTGATTAGGCTAAACTAATACTCAAGACAAACTAAATAGCAATCTACCCATCCTTGTGGATTCGACCCTAAATACTACTTATTTAGGTCTACTTTGAGAAGGGTGTGACGACTCCTAAAACCCCTATCACGCGCTTTGACCGAGTCGAGCTCGAGTTACTCGTGAGCTGTCTCGTCTCATTAGCACCCCTACATGTACTTATATTTGATCAGTAGTCACTATGTTGCTCATTAGAACCTTGTTTAACAAAGAAAACCCTTAGGCCCTTACTCGTCACTTATTGTTCAAAGCGTAAATATTCTAACATTAGAAAGGTTATATAAATAGTGATTGGTTTAAAATGGTAACCTCGCAAACGCATAAGGCTCAATACTTGTAAGGGTCGAACCAGAAGGATGATAAGTTTGGCTACAAGTCTGATCTTAGTTATGTTTGTTATAACAGATGCGAGAAAGATAAATAAAGAACGATAAAGAAAAAAACACACATAGATTTACGTGGTTCACTAATGGTGTGTTAGCTACGTCCATAAAGTAGAAGGGAGGATAGTTTTATTGATATTGTGAGGACTGAGAAGTATTACAGATTACAGATTCATATCAGAAAGTTATGATATGCATAAATGATTGGGTGGGGGCTTAGAGAGTTTATATAGTACTCTATGAGACCTAATACAGAATGACCTAAAAAGACCCAAACCAGAACTCTAGCCCAAACAAATTAACGGAACCATCTAGGTTTTGGGGGCGTTGCTCTCGACCCCGTCATAGTCTTCTAGCTAGTTTGAGTCATTTTACAAAATTGATTTTGTTATCATTAAACTAAATGGCTAACGTAAATAACGTAGCTAAAAAAAAACAATTAAAGACAAACAATAAATAGGGGTAGTAGAGTAAGGCAAAGTTCTTGCGAAAGGGTATACTCAAAGATTTGTGTTATTGTAGAATCAACACAATTAATAGATAAAAGTACAAAAGGGGTATCAAAATGAACAATACTGTCTTGAGTGATTACTCTAATCCCTAATTAGCAATTGCATGCTTTTATCAAAATGAACAATACCGTCTTGAGTGATTACTCCAAATCATGGGTTTTTCCAATTCACCCATTTTTAGGGTGGCAACCAAACAATGCCTAAACACGTGGTCCTAATATTAAAGATTTAATTAATCCATGACTCAAACCGCATTTGTTGACAGGAAATCCAAACTAAACAACACTCAATAACGCCATTAGAGTACTTCACCAATTAATCACCGCAATATTAGTTCTAATCACAAATCATACAACTTATACACTTAAACCAATTATCCATTTTCAGGATTCAACTGTTGAGCATAAAACCCCAAATTAATAAGAATATACTCACTAATCATATTGATTAAACTAAAATAACTACAAGGAAAAAGACCAGCAAGGCATGATTGAATGCGGATAAGAGAAAACAACAAAATGTGGAATCAACATCAAAACTTGGAATAAAAATGAGAGAAAACTAATGCATAGCCGTATTCAAACAGTTATAGATAAATGGAAGTAATTAACGGTAAGTTAGAAAGCAAACCACTAGTTACTAGACAATGAACATTAGAATAACTAAACACAATACACGTTGAAGATCAAGGGATAAAAGAGAAACAAAATTACCAAAAAGATAAGAATAATACATTATGAGATCAACTTTTGATTACAGCTCAAGATTAACAGTAATTATTATTTTCTCCATTTTCTTTTATCTTCCTATTTCTCTATTATAATATGTGAGGAATATTTAATCTACGCGGGAAGATAAAAAGAAAATAGAAGACTACTTAAATGTTCGATAACCACGAGCTTAAACCGTAAAACACTTCTTAAAAGCTTTAAGAATTGAAAACCCTAAAACTTTTAAAATGGTATTTATGCAAAGACCCAAACAAAAGATAAAGACCCTAAAGATGACCGTCGTCGGTAAAATTTTGCCACTGGATGAAAATATGAAATTTGGGTCTTTTAAGCCAAAACATCAGGAGAAATTTCGCCTGTTTGGTGAAAATTTGAAACGAGAGTATAGGTCATCGAGTAAGTTAACTTCACTAAGTTAAAACTCTATTTATTCAAATTCAAACATATAAGTGTCATGATCTGATTTTACACAAAATTATGAAGTAACCAAACATCAAAGTACATGATCAATAAAGTGACCATTTCATATTAAAACTGTGTCACCTTGCTCTTTAAGGCAATTAAGCGAGTCCTTATCAAGAATTCAAGTCATGAAATTCAAAGTTAACGATAATCCATAAACACTTAAAAGAATATCATATTCTTTTTCTACACCCTCAATATTTAGCGTTATTTAGTGAGTTCACATAAAATTAGTAACCAATTATTTGTTCGTAACTCTTTTAATTCTTTTTTTTTTTTGGTGTAATGTGAGATTTTTATTAAAAACAATAACTTGAAATATTACAAATACAACACTTAACTTTCCTTCTACTCATGAACTTGGTACATTGACATTTAACTTTAGAAGCCAAGTTCTATCTCTACTAGGCATGACTATGTCTATCCTTTGCTCAATTCGTGCCATCAGCAATTTTATCAGCTGATCAATCACCACCTGAGGTCTCATCAGCCTAAATTCGAGCCTGCACTCATTTCTCTGCTGCCACAGATAGTACCAGCTAGCAGTCAGAGCCATATTGCAGATCCTCTTCTGTAACTTAGTGCATCCTTGTCTTGATCTTCCCATTTTAAGATGCAACCAACTCTCAATTCCTGCCAGTATTTGAGAGCTGTAAATACAATCTTGAATCAGATGTTTAGTAGTCTCCACTTCCAGTGCACAGAAAACACACAGATTATCAGTGCAAATGCCCCTTTGAGCCAGCCTGTCTTTGGTGTTCAGACCCTGTTGCATGATTAACCAACCATTCAGAGAATGTTTTGGAACATTCCACTTATCCCATATGACTTTGCACCACTAGACAGTAGGGTGTGGTCCCTGTAACCAGTGGTATCCTGATGCAATTGTATATCCTTTATCACTATGCTGCCATTTCCCATTTAGAAAACCTGGCCTCCATCCAATCTATCCCTAACCTTACATATGTTCCTCCAATTCCAATTAGAATCTGGAGGGGGAACATAGTTTCTCCATTCAGTACCTTTGAGATAAACATGATCAATCCATAAAACCCAGAGTCTATCAGCTTTCAGATGAATCCAATATACTAACTTACCCACAGTTGCTATATTCCACACCTCAGCTTTCTTTATGTTTAAACCTCCTTCTGACTTACTGCAACAAATCTTGTCCCAAGCTACCAAAGGCACTCTTTGATACTCAGCAGAGCCATTCCAAAAATAATTCCTACACACAGCCTCAATTCTCCTTATCACCCCTTTAGGAATCAGAAATATGGAAGACCAGTAGTTATGAAGAGTGTTCAGGACAGAGCTGATGAGGACCAACCTGCCTGCATAGCTAAGTTTCCTAGCCCCAATTCCTCTCAATTTATTAGAGATTTTATCTAGCAGTATATTACAATCCATTTTAGTCATTCTGCCAGCCTGAATGGGTACACCCAGATACCTAAATGGTAAAGACCCTTCCTGAAAACCAGATACCTGAGTAACATCCTGTTTTACTTCCTCAGCAACGCCATTAAACACAACTTCAGATTTTGATGCATTTACCTTCAACCCAGATGCTGCTGAAAAAGTTGATAATGCCCTAAGTAATAACATAATAGATCTAATATCTCCTTTACAGAACATCAGTACATCATCAGCAAACAAAAGATGTGACAATTTCAGGCTCTTACAGAGAGGATGATACCTAAAAAACCATCTGTCAGTTGCATAATCCATCACTCTTGTCATATACTCCATACAAATACAGAAGAGAAGAGGGGATATAGGATACCCTTGCCTCAAACCCCTTTTCCCATTGAAATAACCAAACTGTGCTCCATTCAGACTCAGTGTATAAGTTGGAGTAGAAATACACTTCATAACCATTTGTCTAAACTTATCAGGAAAATTCAAAGCTTGCATCATTTGATCCACAAAACCCCATTCTATAGAGTCATAAGCCTTTTGCAAGTCTAATTTGAATAAACATCTAGGAGACACCATCTCTCTATTATACAGTCTCACTAAATCTTGGCAGATAAGTATATTTTCAAGAATGCTCCTACCTTTAACAAAGGCCCCTTGATTTCTGTTGATCAGATCAGGCAACACCACTGCCAATCTATTACAAAGAATCTTTGAAATAGCTTTATAGAGAACATTACAGCATGAAATGGGCCTGAAGTGTTTGACACTTGTAGGTCTTTCCATCTTTGGAATGAGAGTAATAGCAGTTGCATTTATCTGAGTAAGTAGTTGACCAGACTCAAAAAAATTAATGACTGCAGCAGCTACATCCTTCCCAACAATTTCCCAGGCATCCTTGTAAAACTGACTGGTATATCCATCTGGGCCTGGAGATTTCTCACTTGGTATACTAAATATACTCTTCTTCACCTCCTCATTGTTGACAGGGCTGAGAAGTATCTCCTTATGTAGGTCAGTACAGCATTGTCTTCTTCTGACTACATGAAAATAAACAGACTCAGTGGGTAAATGAGCACCCAAAAGGTCCTGGTAATAGTCTAAGAAGGCATGTTGTATATCACTCCCTTCAGTACACATAACCCCATTTTTATCCTCAATCTGAAAAACTTTGTTTTGCATTATTCTCTTCTTTATTGCATGATGGAAATAGGCAGTATTTAAATCCCCAGCTACAGACCATTTCATCTTTGCTTTTTGTGCCAAGAAACTATCTCTGGCAACCACAAGATCTTTCAAGCTGTTAGCCAAGTCCATCTCCTGCTGAATTAACTCCACATCCCCTGGTGTAACAGATAACTGCTTCTGTATCTGCTCCAATGCTATGCTGGCAATATTAGTGTTGTTTTCAATGCCGGAAAAACAAGAAGCATTGATTCCTTTAAGGGCAGGTTTCAATGCCTTAAATCTCTTCACAATTGTAAACATTTTAGTACCCTGATAATGAGTTTGCCACACCTTAGCAACAGTTTCTTTAAATATATCAGCCTTTCCCCACATGTTGAAATACTTAAAATTCTTTCTTCCTCCAATATCAGCATTCTTATTAACCACTGTACATGGGCAGTGATCAAATAGGCCTTCAGGGTGGAAATGAGCAATGTAATCAGTAAGCAGAAATATCCTCCATACAGCATAAGGAAACACACTCCTGGAATTGTTCCATCTCTGCCTCAGAAGTTTGGCCACCTAGTCTCTCTATTGGTGATAAAACAGTATTAAAATCACCAAGCCATAGCCAAGGATCATTGGAATGATCCTGTGACTTCAAGAAATCCCATAAAACTTTTCTCTCAGGCAATCCATTAAAAGCATACACCATAGTGAGATAGAATTGCTTATTATCAATCTTTGAGGACACCAACATATGAATATACTGAGCATCATATGCTAAAAATTTAATATCAAAACATAAAGGTCTCCAAAAAATCCAAATTCTCCCTCCCTTATGCCAGCTGCAGTTAGTGGACACACTCCATCCATCACAAATAGTAGTCTCACTTTTCATCAGATCACTAGGTTTTAACTTAGTCTCCAACAATCCAAACAGACCAACTCCTTGATTATGCATGAACCATTTGACCACCTTCTGCTTATTCAGGTCATTGAGACCCCTAACATTCCAGAATCCAATGCTATGCATTGGAACTGGTGGGTGGAGGATCCTTCCCAGATTCCACTACCCCTCCTCCAGGAGTAGCATTGTTGTTCAGGGCATCTACAAAAGAATATTGACTGAACCTTCCTGACAGTCTCACTCCAACCAATCCTCCTTGTCTATTGAGCCTCATAATCTGTTTTGCAGGTGTATTCTTAGCAACTGATGTTGCTCTAACTTGTTCAAGGGGAGGAAATTGATCAGGAGTGAAAATAACAGGTGATACTGGTTGAGTCTTTTGCACTGGTCTCCAAATTTGTTTTGGCTTATCAGGTATTTTGCTCTTAGCCTCCTTACCCTTTCGCTTTGATTGAACCACTTTCTTCCTGCACTGAGCAGCATCATGACCAATTCCTTTACAACTTGTACAAGAAATTGGTCTCCATTCATATGTCACATCCACACTAACCAGCTTGCCATTCTCATCCAAGAACTGGACTTTTGCTGGTAAACTCTGATCCATGTTTAACTCCACAAGTACTCTAGCAAAACTTAACCTAGTTTTACTAGCAGTTAATTCATCCATTTGCACATAATTCCCAACTAGGTTAGCAAATTTGGATAGATTTTTCCCCCAGAATTTTAAAGGTATCCCTGCTAATCTAACCCAGACAGGAACTACATCAACATGAGTTTTAACCAATTCCATATCAACTTCCCAAGCCTTAATTATAACCGGTTTATTCTCAAACAAAAAGTATCCCGCTTTTAAAAGAGCATCTCTGTTTCCAGGTTTAGTAAATCGAACAATGAAACAGCCATTATCAAGGAAAGACACCCTATCAATACCATAATCCTCCCAAGCACCATACACATAATCTTCAATGGCTTCCCAAGGTGGGTTAGCACCCAAAATATAACAAAAAACCGAATTATTCCAAAAGTCAACCTCACCTTTGATGTCCTCTGGTGTGAATTGAAGTAATTCAGGCATGTCGTCCTCTTCTGAGATTGTTGGCATGACCGGAATATCCTTTCCACCTTGCCTCACCATCCACCCATTTAAATCTTCCTCCTCAGCAAGGTTGAGAGGTGGTATGCCATTCATCTCCCTTAAAGATCGAACTTTCCTTGCATCAGCTGAATTTGGACCAGTAAAGGTGGAGCCTTTAGCCCCTGACTGAGACGAACTAGCATTATCTGACCCAAGAACAGCGTTTTTTGTAGTTTGTAATCCTGTTGTTGTAGTAGAATTTAAAGCTGCAAAACGATTTTGATGTTTTAAGACAGCCATTTTTTAGATTTTCATGTATTTCAGAGCTTTTCTCTTTCAAGTTTCTCTCTCATCATTTCAGAGCTTTTCATTTTCATTGTTTCATGTGGATATGTAACTCTTTTAATTTAGTTGCACATGAGTTAGCTAATTTTAGTCCTTAAGGTGTGTGTAGGCATTTTATAAGTGTCAACAATAATAGTACGAGACCCTTTTGGAAAGTGGCCAGAAGTAGATTTGTAAGGACTTGGCCAACGCAGACAATATCGTTCTATTATGAATCATGGACACCGACGCTACAGAAGCCGAACAAGAGGGGTATCAATGCTTTGCCATAACAAGAAACTAAGAAAGCTCGGTAAATTTAATGGTTTTTGTTTCGGGTGAAAACAATGAAGTCAACGTCGCTCGAATCCGGATCGGGTCAACGCGTTTTTGCTCGTTCTCCGCGGAAGGTCCCTGCACACGTAGCAAACAGGGCCTCGAGAGGGATCTCTCTCCGATGCCTAGGCCAATACGGCCGAGACCTTGCTTCAGGCTAGGGTGTAATAACCCGAACTTTTGAGTTCACTTGACTTAGTACTCGGCCTAGTGGACCGAGTATAACCTACACTAGACTTAGTGGAGTTGTTATAATGCCCGTTTACAGAAGGGTCGTCTTAAAACTGTCATAACTTGAGATCTAGACATAAAATTGATATGATTCTAATTGGAGGTGATAGCTTGTTCTCTTACGATTCCAACGGTAGGTCACACGCCCAAAATGGCCAAGTAACAAGGGAGATATGACTATTTTACGAAAACTGGTCATTGCTGAGAATTGTGTCGCATTCGGCCGAGTGAGGTTCACTCGACCGAGTGGAATAGGCACTCGATCGAGTGAGTGACACTGGACCGAGTGGACTCGCCACTCGACCGAGTGGCGCTGAATCAAAACACGGGATAAGGAAATCTTATCCCCTTATCCCTATTCATTCTATCTTCTTCCTTATCTCTCCAAACTCTCTCCCTTCTCTCTAAAGCCCTCTTAAACACCATTTTAGTTGATTCAAACTTGGATTAGAGTATTGCTCATCTCCTCCTTCATCCATTCATATTGTAAGTCGAAATCTACCCCTTTTTCTAGTCTTATAAACCCTAACTTTTGGAGGTTTTCAATTAGGTTAATTAATCAGAATTAGTATATGTAATATGGGTAATTAGTGGGTAATAATGAGGGGTTTGTATTATGAATTAGCATATGATGTATTTGTGATGATTTTACACGAATTGTATAGGATTAAGATGGTCTTGCGAGACGGAATCGTATGGGATTCGAGTAATTCATGAAGAATGCTAAAAGGTAGGTTAATCCTACTCGGTTTCAATATTTAAGTCATTGTATATTTGTATGTGTGGTGGTTAATTATTTAATTAGTCTCATGTATTTAGATTAGTTGCATGTTGAGACTCAATGAGTTGATGATGCCAAGTTTCCTTGTTTGTTTAATTGTTTGCTTCTTAGTTAAATTGTTTAGCAAAGGTAAAGCATCAAGTGAGTATTCAAGGAAGGCTCAAAGATGATCAAGATGAAGGCAAAGTCAAGAAAGCCCCTAGCCTAAGAATAAAAGTTGTAAACGAGGTAGTTAAACATATCCTCTTGTGACATAGTGAAAGCAAAACCGTGCAAAGGGGTTCTGCACCGTTGCACATTGGTTTCTGGTACTACCGAATGAAGATTCGAATTTGTTACAAAAATGGTCAAGCTTTAATCTTTCAAAAAAGACTTCATTGTTTTGAAATATACCATATTTGAAATCTGAAAAACAAATGAGAACAAAAAAGGATATTCTTGCAAGCATAATTAAATATACCAATCTTATTAATGCAAGTTGATTTTCATGCTAAAAATGGGTCTTTTACTTTATCCTTTCTGGGCAAAAATGTGAGTTCCCATAAATTTTATGGAAACCTTCTTTGCCTTAGAAAAACCGCAGCAACCTTGAGCATTGCAAGCAGGTTGTTTTTCTTTAATTATTTAAATGAGAATGCATGCTACAAACATTTGGTTTATAGAGTGAAGAAGCATTAAGATCCTTCTCTTACACACTTCTTCCCTCTATAAATACCCACCTCATTTCTCATTTAATACTAAGACTTTAAGAGCATTTATTGTAAAACACTTGCAAATCTTTTAAGCTAAGCTTTGTTCTTCATTTGTTTGCAAAATCGTTTTAAGTTTTCAAAAGTCTTCGTTTGTTTTTTCAAAGCTACAAATCTCCAAGTATCAGTTGGATTCACTGTTGCATAAGAGTATGTTCAATGATCTCGTGTTTATGTCTTGAATTGTGATCTCCATGCTCATTTAAGTGAACGATTGAGATTCTAAGACACTGTAAACCTGTGAGATAGAACCAAGAAACTTTTGAAGCGGAGTTGCTTTAAGTTTGAGTTACAACCGAGTTTGGTTGGAGTAGTTATTTTCATTGTAATGGTTTAGTTAAGTTTGAGTAAATCTCTAAACAAGCAATAAAATAACGGTTGGATGTAGGCTCCGGAGTAGGAGCTGAACTAACTTTTTAAACATCGTCTTGTTTGTTTATTTACTTTTACGTTCTCTTCTCATTGCACCTATCTTTGCCAAAGCTCACTATTAGTACAGTGCAACAGTCATTCATACTGTTGCTCAGAACTGCTGTAACTCTTGTAAACTTATCGATCATTAAGTCTCTCAAGTGTTCTCATTAGTCTCACTTGTGTTAAAACTTAACCAAGTAATTGAGAAAATTTTTAAAGTACACCTAATTCACCCCCTCCCCCTCTTAGGTGCTAATCGTTCTTAACTCTTCAATTGATATCAGAGCCTCGTGCTCTTGATATTGGTTAAGTCCAAAGAGTTGATCCTAGTTATGGACGATTCAAAGCACACTAAGTATCCCATCTTTAAGAGTGAAAACTATGTCTGGTGGAAACACCGCATGGAGCACTATGTAAAGGGGACAGATTATGAGTGTTGGAGGATTATTCAAAATGGTCCACTCGCTAGCACGGTTAATAATGCTGATGGCACTAGTACCCCCAACAAGCGAGGATAAGTATGTTGAGGCTGATTATCGAAAACTCGAAAAGAACTCCAAAGCCATGTCCATCCTTCAATATGACATTGGTGAACAAGAGATAAATCGAATCTCAGGATGTACTTCGGCAAAAGAGATCTGGGATACCCTAAGTCTAGCTTATGAAGGAACCTCCCAGGTCAAGAAATATCGAATAGATCTTTTGATGCAACAGTATGAGATGTTCAGTATGTCTAGAGATGAGTCTATAAACAGTTTGTCTTCTCGCTTTTCCAGTATTTGCAATGAACTCAAAAGTCAGGGTAGGGACTTTGAGCCCGAGGACCTAGTACGCAAAATCCTTCGTAGCCTAACTGATAAATGGCAACCAAAGGTGACAGCAATTGAGGAAGCAAAGGACCTATCTAAGTTACCCCTAAATGAACTAATGGGCTCACTCATGGCTCACGAGCTAACCCTCGTAAAGCGTTCCAGTGAAAGCTCTAAAGGGAAGGGGCTCGCTCTCTATGCTCACTCAAGTGATGAGGAGGATGAAGATGACGAGTTTGCAATGTTTACCAAAAACATTGTTGGCATGATAAATGGTCGAAACTCTCAAAGGTTTAAAATAAATGCTAGCAAACGTCGCTTCCCTAAGAAAATGTCAAGTTCCACTGTTGGATGTTTTAAGTGTGGTGACAAAGGTCATTAAATTAAGGAATGTCCAAAGTGGGATGACATAAAATCTAAGGAAAGACGTGATTCTGCAAAGCGAGATTACAAAACCAAGGTCATGACAGCAATCTGGGGCATGTCTGATTCAGATGAGGACGATGTCCTTGATGAAGAATTAGATGACAAGCTGTGTATCTCATCTAGCTCTGTGAAAGATGTCTCAAAACCCCCAAAGAAAGAAAGTGTCAAGTGTCTTATGGCTCACTAAATGACTCAGATTCAGATTCAGACATTAAGGTAAATACACTCAAAGAGAAGGTTCGATCTTCTCCAAAGACAAAGTTTATCTTTTATTAGATCAATTCATTGACAAATGCCGCATTCAAAGTAATAAACTAGAGGTAATGCAAGATGAAATCGAAAGTATTGCTGAAGAAAATGTGAGTCTAAAAGAAAATCTAAATAAAAAAGACAAACCAAGCTCATCCACAAGCTTTGAAAAGGAGATCAAATCTCTTAGAAAACAAAATCTGTTTCTAGCTAAAAAGGCCGAACAGACTCACGATACAGACAATCCAAATGTTACATCTGAGTCTAGTGCTGAAATTGAAAGCCTCACAAAACAAGTGTTCTGTCTAACCACAGAACTTGACTCTCTACTGCTTAAGCTCACTACCTGCAAATATGATAACAAGCAACTTGAGCAAATTGCCTTGTTGCTAAGGGACGAAGTGAGTCACGCCAAACATGCGTTTGACAAAGTTGGAAGGATAAACCTCGAATATCTATCTAAAATTGAAACTCTAACCAAAGAACTAGATGAGGCAAAATCCTTCTATCTTAAGTGGGAAGGAAGTCAGAAAGTCTTGAAATTTTTGTTGAAACAATCAAAAGAGTATGAAAGGCGTGAAAAGAATTCTGGACTTTGTTTCAAGCGCAACAATAACACTCATTGTTGCATTCGAAACCAGGACCCAAGCAAAACTGATTTTCGCAAAAGAAAGTATGTCGGTCTCTCTGAATACATCATTTGCAACTACTGTGGTAAAACTGGACATGTGTTTAATGGATGTGAAAAGAGAATTCTCGACATAGAAAGAAACATCAAAGTAGCTAAACAAGTGTGGATAAAAAAGGAACCCATTAAAGAGGAAAGTGTCAAAGAAGTGGTCAAGAAAGTTGTTATCAAGAAGGGACCCAAACAAGTTTGGGTTCCTAAACTAACTGTTTGATTTCTTATAGGCGTTAGTGAGGGGCTGCAGTAATTGGTACTTAGACAGTGGATGCTCTCGTCATATGATGGGAGATGAAAACCAATTCCTCTCACTAGAGACGTACAATGGTGGCATAGTGACTTTTGGCGACAACAAACAAGGTGAAATCATTGCCATTGGAAAGTTGGTAAGAAAGAGTCACTATGTATTGACAAAGTACTGCTTGTCAAAGGTTTAAAGCACAATGTTTTGAGTATCTCTCAATTATGTGATCGTGGTAACATCGATGAATTTCATGCTAGTGAATGTAGGATAATTGATAAAACAACTAGACAACTTATTCTTGAAGGAAAACGTGTGAAGGATGTTTACATGACTAACTTAAATTCCTTGTCGGGTCAAACATTGTCTTGCATGAGTGTTCAAAAGAATGACCCTTGGCTTTGGCATAAACGTCTTGGTCATGTAAGTGCTAAAACACTAAATTCTCTCAAGAAACTTGATCTAGTAGATGGCATTCCTAACATCAAATTTGAGTTTAAATCACTATGTGACGATTGTGTTAAGGGTAAACAAGTAAAATGCTCCTTTAAATGCAAAAATGTTGTTAGCACTTTAGCTCCACTTAAACTCATTCACATAGATTTGTGTGGACCCATGCGTGTTGTTAGCAAGGGTGGAAGTCGCTACATTTGTGTCATTGTGGATGATTTTACAAGATATGTTCGACTTCTTTTCATAATTTCCAAAGATCAAACATTCGATGAGTTCCTAATTTGGGTTCAAAAGGTTCAAAATAAATTTGGTTACAAACTCGTATCTTTAAGATCCGACCATGGAACCGAATTTGAGAACTCATCATTTGAAGCCTATTGTAATGAGTATGGTGTTAGCCACAATTTCTCGGCCGCTAGAACCCCACAACAAAATGGGGTAGTGGAACGAATGAACCGAACTCTTGAAAATATGGCTAGAACTATGCTCATTAGCTCTAGAGTACCAAGGAACTTTTGGGCCGAAGCCGTGAGCACATCTTGTTACATCTACAATCGCGTCATGATTAGAAAAATCATTGAGAAAACCCCTTATGAAATACTACGAGGAAGGAAACCTAACATCTCTCACTTAAAATGCTTTGGTAGTAAATGCTTTGTGCACAACAATGGCAAAGACAACCTAAGCAAATTTGATGCTCGTAGTGACGAAGGAATTTTTGCCGGTTATTCCGATCATAACAAGGCCTACAAAGTATATAACAAGAGGACTATGAAAATGGAAGAAAGTGTCCATGTTATATTTGACAAATCTAGTCTCTTTGTTTCAAATGCACAGGCTGATGAAGAAGAAGATGATAAGTATGATGATGACTTCGAAATTGGAATAATTTGACATGACATGGATCAAGTGGTGGGAGAGGCTGAGCAACAGTTGGAGCCTCTGTTGCTTGAAGAAGCTGGCGAAAACTCAGGGGGAACTAACACTCCCCAATCCCAAGATGAAGCTAGCTCATCTAGGGGGAATGAGGAAAGCAGTGAAACTAACCCACAAACAACCTCACATAACTCCCCCCATGCAACAGACACCTCTACTGTTGCACCAGAACCAAATGAAGCAAATGACACCCCCAACGCCCTTGTCCCAAAGAAGTGGAAACATCAAAGCTCCCATCCGCTCTCGAACCTAACCAGTGACCTAACATCTGGAATCAAAACTAGATCCTCGCTCCAAAACTTCTGTGCATTTGGTGCATTCATATCACAAATTAAACCCAAGAATATCACAAAGGCCCTAAACGATGAATATTGGGTAACGGCCATGCAAGAAGAATTGGAGCAATTTGAAAGGAATAAGGTATGGCATCTTGTCTCTAGGCCCTCTCAACGTACTGTAACTGGTACGGGATAGGTCTTTCGCAATAAGCTCGATGATGTTGGAGAAATCGTAAGGAACAAAGCTAGGCTAGTGGTGCACCGGTAGCTAGACTTGAAGCCATACAAATGCTCATAGCTTTTGCGTCTCACCTCGGCATAAAACTTTTTCAAATGGACGTCAAAACCGCTTTCTTAAATGGGTATCTTGAAGAAGAAGTTTTTGTTGAACAACCTCCGGACTTTATAAACAATGAGTTCCCTAACCACGTTTTCAAATTTGATAAAGCACTTTATGGATTAGAACAGGCTCCTCGAGCTTGGTATGATAGGCTTTGAAAGTTTCTATTGGAAAACGGTTTTTTACGTGGTTCGGTTGATAAAACATTGTTTATTAAGTCACAGTATGAGGAACAGTTGCTGAGGAACCGTTGCTTGTGCAAATATATGTCGATGACATTATCTTCGGTGCAACTAATGATGTTCTTTATAAGTACTTTTCCGATTTAATGACTTCCGAGTTCGAAATGAGTATGATGGGAGAACTTGGATTTTTCCTTGGTCTTCAAATTAAACAAAGTGAACAAGGAACAATGATTCATCAACAAAAGTACTTAAAGGAAATGCTAAGTAAGTTTGGGTTGTCTAATGCTACTTCTATGCCAACACCTATGGTCTCCAAAGTCCATCTTGACAAATACGAAAACGGTAAGAGCGTAAGTGAAAAGGTGTATCGAGGTATGATCGGATCATTACTTTACTTAACCGCTAGTCGACCCGACATACAATTTAGCGTGTGTGTATGTGCTCGTTTCCAATCAAATCCTAAGGAATCACACTTCAAAGCCGTCAAAAGGATTTTTAGGTATTTGATTTGAACTCAAGAGCTATATCTTTGGTACCCAACTCACTATGAACTTGATCTTGTAGGATTTTTGGATGCGGATTATGCCGGTAGCTCGTTGGATAGAAAAAGCACGTCGGGTATTGCAACATTCCTAGGACCGTGTCTTTTTTCATGGGCATCCAAGAAAAAAAATACCGTCGCATTATCCACGGCCGAAAGTGAATATGTAAGTGCCGCTCTTTGTTGTACTCAAATACTTTGGGTACGACAACAATTACGTGATTACGGTCTTGTTTTCGAAACCACTCTCATATTTTGTGATAATACGAGTGCAATCAACATTTCGAAAAATCCGATACAACACTTTGGGACAAAGCACATTGATATAAGGCACCATTTTTTGCGTGGTCAAGTCGAAAAAGGTCATATATATCTAACTTTTTGTAGAACGGAAGATCAAATTGCGGACATTTTCACAAAACCGTTGGAAAGAGAACAATTCGTAAAAACTTCGGGTGGAAATTGGTTTGTTGGGTAATATGTGACTATAACTAATTTATTTTTCCTAAATGATTGACTAGAGAGTTGGACTTACATGTTTTATGTTTAAAATGTTAGAAGAAAGTGCATGCAAATTGGACCGAAATTTTTATCAAATTGTTACACTTGCAGGTAAGATTTTGCATTGAGCCTCACAACTCCACTTTATGTCAAATCATGTCACATGCCTCACTATTACTCCCCTAGCCGTCCGCCTTCCATCACCTTTCCAACTTAACACTCAAAATCTCCTCAATAACCACACTCCCTCATTAATCCAACCGTCCCTCACATTGACCCTCATGCATTAACCCCACTTTCCCATTTTCCCACAACTTTAATTCAAAATAATTCAAATCCTCTCAACTCCCTTCACCTCCTAAAACCGTCAAAAACAAGGATGGCTCCCAAAAAATCATTCAATAGAGAAGTTAAGAATCTTGAAAATTCCTTTAATCCCAGATTAATCGCTAAACAAAAAATGGCCGCAAAATCCGCTGCGACCAAAACCAAATCCGACCAACCCCAACCCTCTCCTACCAAGCCTGCAATAGCCAAAGCAACCGTTACTCGAAAGAAAACAGTTGCAGCAACGAAAGAAAGAGGCCGTGGGAGAAGAGGCCGTGGTGGATTAAGAAGGAATGCTCCAATTTCTATGGCACTAGATCCAAGTGCCGATGTTGATTCTGAAGAAGACGAGCCAACTCTCAATCAAATGGCTAGCGCGATCCACAAAGAAAAGGAGGTGGTTGTTGAAGGAGAGAAAGAAAAGGAAATCGTTGATAATGAAATATTGAGCGACAAAAATAAAGAGGGAGATGTGAATGAAAAAGAAGGAGATGTGAGTGATGCAAAAGAAAAGGATGTGAGTGAAAAAGAAGGAGATGTGAGTGAAAAAGGAAAAGATGCGAGCGAAAAAGAAAAACAAGTGAGTGAAAAGGAAAAAGAAGTGAGAAATGATGAAAAGGAAGAAGAAGCAAGCGAAAAGGGAAACAAAAATGATGTTGAAGGTGAGAAAAATGGCGATGATGGAAATAGTGTTTCTCTAGTCGAAAACCTGGAAAAGGAAGTCTTGCATGAGGATGAAATTATCCCAAATAATGATTCAACCAACCATACCGACGAGGTGCTTGATGATGGGCTTGGCCCACTCTTTGAAGATCCAAAGACGAGATCTGACCGAACGATCCATAAAATCTTCGGTGACTGCGTTGATGACCAAGTTGGGAATGTCACTTCCCCACCAAAGGCAAAACCCAAAAGAAAGCTTTCAAGCATTCCTAAGCCTAGCAAAAAGCCGGGGAAACTTAAGAAGAAAGAGGTGGTCGTGGGAGTCGGAGAGTGATGATATTTTTGAGGAGAAAACTCCTCAAAATACTTGCATGGAGTTAATGATTACACAACATGATGAACCTTTCAAGAACGACGTTCTTGCTCATATCAACTCCATCGACCTTCCGGACGATACTCTTAGCCTATGTCAAGGGATGCTCGTTTGCTGCTTCCACACCGGAAGATGCTACAAAAAGACTTGGTATGATTCTTCACCTGCATTTTCATTCTTCAAGGTTGATATGGTCAGTCAAGGTTGGTTTGATCTCCTCGACAATTACTACCTTGTGTACGTGTTTGAGGTCCTCCAGTTCTATGCAACGGTCAAAGTGGATGTTGCATCTGGTACCCTCTCAGCAACTATCAACCAGAAACCCTTTGTTTTAACCATTGATCAACTCGCTTCTGTCCTTGAAATTGACTCGTTTGGGCGTGACACCTTCCCTAAAAGCACTTGGGGTAATATTGATGAAGCCTTGGTTAGTGAAGTCACTAGAACCCTTCGCCCAGATAATGAAACCGGTCCAACCAAGATCAATGCCCATGAACTTCATGCCCCTCACCGCTTTATATTCAACTTTCTCCAATGGGTTATTCTCCCAAGTAAAAACAGCTGGGGAAGATGCTCTCTCCTTGAGATGCTTCTTCTCCATCACATCATCAAGAAGCGAAAAATTAATCTTCCCCACCTTATCTTTCACCGCATCAGTGAAGTATCCCACGACCTTCAAAAAGGAAAATTTGACAAGAAAACCGTGCTCCCTTACGGTATGTGGTTGTCTATGGTCTTTGTTAAAAGGAAGATAGTCATGAAAGGTAGCCCCGCTGTTGATAAGCTTAGTGATGACATGTCATTGGGCTTACTTTCTCAAATGACTTTGGAGGTAAGCGAGGGAAAGTTGGTTCTCAAGTTCTCTGGGAGAGTCAAGGCTGGTGCAACAGTTGGATCGATTGTTGAAATGGGTACTCTGAATGTCAAGATGGATAAGGTTCTAAGGTTGCTCTCCAAGTTGATCGTGGATAATGAAACTCTCAAGGAGGAAGTGGCTGAGAGTAAAGCACTGAATGAAGATCTTTTGATGAAGGTTCAAACCCTCGGGGGACGAGTTCCCGTTAACAAATAAATCCCTGCCCAAATCAACCTTCTAATCCTTTTGGCTCATTGTTTTAAACTCTTATGCATTGTGTGAGCTGTTTTTATGTCCTTCTTGAACAATTTGCTGCTTTTTATTCTGTACTACTTGAACATGTTTTGTCCTTCTCTTGATGATGTCAAGAGGGGGAAGTATGTTTAAATTATGTGTTTATGTTTACCCAATGACTCTTAGGCTAACGTTCACCGTGAAATTGTCTTAGCTATCATGGTTAGATGTTCTTTTTTTTTGGTAAAGGTAAATATATTAAAAGAGAAACGGAAACCATACACGGGCACAACTGGGCTGCCAGTAGACCAGCCCAATTCGACACCCACCAACCCATATACACGACTACTCCTTTCTAACCAACAAAAACCAAATACAAAGACTCTCAATTACATCAAAACGACATCAAGACAACAAAACCTAATAGGATCAAAACTTCATCTTCATCCTCCTGTTGATCCCTTTTTGTTCTCACTCCTCTTCATCTGTTCCAGCTGTTCCAAGGATCCGACTACAGAACCCGACATCTTTGCTTTTGATTGGATAGGTGAGCACGACTTTCATTCTTCTCCCTACCTCTAGTATAATTTGTTTCGCCACTCGCTTTGGATGTTCCAGAACTGCGTCAAACCTGCTCGTATTTCTTTGATTCCAGATGTGATATATGCAGGCATTAATCGAGGCGTTTACCACCCCTCGTTGCAGTTTAGAGGATTTCTGCTGCAATCGCCACTGTAGCAGATTCTGATGTGGGAGTACTAGACCAAGCCATTCGCCTACTAGTAAGATTACCTTCTTGCTATAAGCACAGTTTAAGAACAAGTGATCCATTGTCTCCGTCTGGCCCTTACAAATCCAACAGGCATCATCATCACTGATACTTAATCTAAGCATCTTATCCATTGTGTTCATATTCTTATGATGATAGACCCATGCCATGAAACTATGTTTAGGGATACTCTATTTGTTCCAAACCACACCATGCCAATCAGTTTTCTGCCCTTTTTTCCTAATGAATTCGTATCCTTTGGCAATAGTGTAGTGATTCTGGTGTTGAAGAGTCCAGATGTTCTGATTATATGCCTCATGAAGTTGATTCTTTATTTTGCATATCCTCCTCCAATACCAGCTAGTGTTTGCATTTGGTTCATAGTTCATCCAATCTTTCCCCTTTATGTATGTATGATTTACCCAAAGCACCCACAAGTGATCTGCCTTAGAAGCAATCCACCATACTAGCTTCCCAACAGCTGCTTTATTCCACTCAACATCATTTCTGAGTCCCAAACCACCCTCATCATGAGGTCTGCAGGCAGTCTCCCATGAAACTAGAGGAGATCTAAAGTAGTCCACCCCTCCATCCCATAGGAAGTTCCTACATATAGCCTCAATCCGAGTGATGACCCCACTTGGTAGTATGAACATGGTGGCCCAGTAAGTATGCAATGTCTTGAGAACTGCCTTTACCAACACTAATCTTCCTGCATATGACAACTTCCTAGTTCCCAGACCCCTGATTCTTTCTATGACTTTGTCAATAATAGGTTTGCAATCATTTGCAGTGAGTCTTGTTGTTTTAATAGGAATCCCAAGGTATCTGAAAGGTAGGGTACCTTCCACCATCCCTAAAATCTGCAAGATGTCTCTTTTCAGATGATCAGGAACCCCATTGAAGTATGCATTAGATTTTCCTTTGCTCATATTTAGACCTGAGGCTTTAGAGAATGTTGAAAATGTACGCAACAATATCATCATAGATTGAACATCCCCCTTACTGAAGAGTAGCAAATCATCTGCAAACATTAGGTGTGACAATTTCATTGGTTTGCATAGTGGATGGTAATGAAAATCCAGTGAGTCAGTGGAATAACTCAATAATCTAGATAAGTAGTCCATGCACACTGTAAATAAGAGAGGTGAGAGTGGATCCCCCTGTCTTAATCCCCTTCTGCCCTTGAAGAAGCCAAACATATTTCCATTGAGTGTGAGGGAGTAACTTGCTGTTGTAACACATTGCATGACCCTCTGAATAAACTGAGTAGGAAACTCCATAGCCACCAGCATCTGTCTTAAGAATTCCCATTCCACTGAATCATAGGCCTTCTGCAAGTCCATTTTGAATAAGCATCTGGGAGAGCTAGATCTTCTTTCATACAGTCTGATAATGTCTTGACATATCAAGATGTTGTCCATAATACTCCTCCCTTGTATGAACCCCCCTTGGGTGGGTGCAATTATATCAGGTAGAATAAGAGCAAGCCTGTTACAAATAATATTAGAGATGCATTTGTAGACTACATTGCAACAGGCTATAGGCATGTATTGTAACACAGTCTCAGGTCTCTCCACCTTGGGAATCAGAGTCACCAAAGTTGTATTCAATTGTTTAAGCATAAATCCTGACTCAAAAAATTCCATAATGGCACTAGTGATTTCCCCTCCAACAATCTCCCAAGAGTCCTTAAAGAACTTACTTGAATAGCCATCTGAGCCAGGTGCCTTGTCATTAGAGATCATGATTAGATGTTCTACTTAGGCAAAGCACGCATGCTAACCCTTATTCACCTTGATCATGTTATATGATGTCTTTAATTGTTTTGTTGTTCAAAGACTGACTCGCCATGGGCTAAGGGGGAACTTACTAAATATTTAAAACTTGCCATCATCAAAGGAGGAATTTGTTGAGACTCAATAAGTTGATGATGTCAAGTTTCCTTGTTTGTTTAATTGTTTGCTTCTTAGTTAAATTGTTTAGCAAAGGTAAAGCATCAAATGAGTATTCAAGGAAGGCTCAAAGATGATCAATATGAAGGCAAAGTCAAGAAATTAAAGCCCATAGCCTAAGAATAAAAGTTGTAAACGAGGTAGTTAAACATATCCTCTTGTGACATAGTGAAAGCAAAACCGTGCAAAGGTGTTCTGCACCGTTGCACATTGGTTTCTGGTACTACCGAATGAAGATTCGAATTTGTTACGAAAATGGTCAAGCTTTAATCTTTCAAAAAAGACTTCATTGTTTTGAAATATACCATATTTGAAATCTGGAAAACAAATGAG
Source organism: Silene uniflora (assembly GCA_018983105.1). Lineage (NCBI taxonomy): Eukaryota > Viridiplantae > Streptophyta > Magnoliopsida > Caryophyllales > Caryophyllaceae > Silene > Silene uniflora. The sequence goes on along the minus strand of JAGPOY010000591.1, from coordinate 10,278 downwards.
AACAAAAAAGGATATTCTTGCAAGCATAATTAAAGATACCAATCTTATTAATGCAAGTTGATTTTCATGCTAAAAATGGGTCTTTTACTTTATCCTTTTTGGGCAAAAATGTGAGTTCCCATAAATTTTATGGAAACCTTCTTTGCCTTAGAAAAACCGCAGCAACCTTGAGCCTTGCAACCAGGTTGTTTTTCTTTAATTATTTAAATGAGAATGCATGCTACAAACCTTGGTTTATAGAGTGAAGAAGCATTAAGATTCTTCTCTTACACACTTCTTCCCTCTATAAATACCCACCTCATTTCTCATTTAACTAGTGTAACACCCGTGAAAAATCACGGGGTTGTCTAATTTTTTTTTTTAAAAGACGACAATAATTTATAGTTATTGTATATTCCGAAATTTTCTTTATTGAACATGTATACTTTTTTAAAATAAAAAAGATATTATATAATATAAATAAATATATTAAAATTTATAAAAGTACATTTGAAAAAATTGTTGATAATATAGAATAAGATAACATACGATAATGTTAATAGGAGCAATAATTGTAAGACGGGATAAAAAGGAAACTATTAAGACTTAGTTAAAAAAGGAATTTACAAAAATCAAATTTGAGAACTTTAAGATATGTAAATTAGATAAAAAGTTGAAAATTAAAAAAATTATGTTCTATAAATTGCAGAAAATGGAAACAGTGTAAAAATAAAAGTACACCAATATGTTAAATATTAATTTTTCACTTATTATTTACTAACTAATTTAAGCAAGTTAATTTAGTATTTTTCATAAAATAAAAGTACTCCAATATGTTAAATATTAATTTAATGGCGTACACT
>JAGPOY010000590.1:0-22200 GCA_018983105.1 Silene uniflora | reverse complement strand
ACCTTCTTATCTTAAGTTTCGCTTCGATTTCAAAATCGTTTTAATCTTTATTCTCGATTTAATTTTTTAAGCTCTTCTCTAAAAGTTTCCCTCTTATGTATTATATTTCACTCCACTTTTGTTTTTTTGTTCTTTCTTTTATATTTTCGCTTTTTGAGATCACCCATGGCGATTCCAAAGGATGATTCATGTCAGCCGACCCCAAATCATTTTGGGAATAAGGCTCTGATGTTGTTGTTGATAATCACCCCATAAAATACTAATATTTCGATGTGGGACAAATCTACTATTTATAAGTAATATATTCACCAAACCTGTATTATTTTTCTGATGTGGGACAATTCTACTACGTATACGTAGTATATTCACCAAACCTGCATTATTTTTCAATGTGGGACAAATAACATACTAAGAATTACACCATCTTGTTTGCACTTAGTTCGACATCCAACCATATCCTTAATAGCGAATACGAACAACTGCTACTCATTATATCTAATAGTTATATTTAAATTTAATTACACGATTAAGTACCATCCATTAATATTTGTACGTTATTTTTCTTCTATTTTTTTTTTTATCATAATTGAAATACGGAAATTTCTCGTGGTACCCCTTGATTTTATCATATTTTCCGTGTTACCCCTATTTTTAAAAATCTGCTTATGGTACCTTTGAGGTTCCATATTTGTGCCCATGGTACCCCCTAATATAAAGACTGTTAAATAGACGTTATGTTTAATGACGTGACAATAAATTAATAATTAAAAAATAATACTCCCTTTATTGACACATATATCTCTCTTTTAAATGAGAAATTTAATTAATTATTTCATTATACTATTGGAAATTTCTCATGGTAACCTTGAACTTTGACAGATTACACATGGTACCCCTAATTTTAAGTTTTTTCATAAGGTACCCCTATATTCACCTTTTTCTTTCCCAAAATACCCTTTGGCAAACTTCCGTCTAACGCCCGTTACTAGTCCTATGACTTATGACTCTTTTTATCTATCTATTACACTAACACTTCATTATTTAATTCATAAATCCTTATTTTATTTAATAAATTAACATTTAGTACCTAAATAACAAATAGCATGGCATGCTATATTACTCATAAGAGTAAACACAGAGGTACCATATGTAGAAACATAAAATTAGGAGTACAATGTGTAATCTTCCAAAATTCGAGGGTACCATAGAAAATTTTCGTTATAATATTGACCATTTTATCGCTCTTTCTCACACCTAAAAAATTGTTACAACTTTAAAAATTCAACATTTAAATCAAGTTTATGTTTAAAGTCTCTTATATAGAAGTAATAAGTATACTTGAGAGATTCAAAATATTTGGGTTGATACCTAAGTTCTAAGGATGAATCTATTTATAATCACGGGATCACCCCACCTTATGATAATCTTTTGATGTGGGACAATTCAGCTATTTATACCTGGTATATACATCACCCAACCTTATGATAATTTTCTAATGTGAGACAATTCAACTATTTATACGTAATGTATTCGTTATACCTATATTATTTTTCAATGTGGGACAAATAACATATTTAGAAGTACACCATATTTTTCAAACCTAATTCGACATCCAACCCGATTTAATAATAAGCAAATGCTATACTATTTATTAATATTCGTACTTTTTTTTTTATTTTTTTATTATAATTAAAATACGTGCAAACAATATGAAACCTATTCTCTAATGATAACATTTTTTTTCCACGAATCTAATTATTAATTATATTTTTTTCATATTTTTTTTTACAATACTATTTTGTTAAATGAATTGTATTAATTTTTATATAAAAATTATAAACTTTCACTTAAATATAAGGAAAAATCATGAATTACCACCTAATATATTCCATTTTTTACTAATTATTACCACCTAATATGTTCAACTTTACAAAAAACCACCTATTTTTCATGTTAAACCACACAATTCTCAATTATTTTACATTCTTGTGACAGTTTTACGTAATTATCGACCCGATTTCATTTTAACGGCTTTCGATTATTCAACCTTTCACCGGTTTCAATGCCTTTCAAATCGGTAACGGCCCATGACGTGCTTTGGTTCCCCAAAAACAAGAGTTTCGTGGGTGCAGTGCCGTCGCCTCAAACATTCAAAAGGCGCGGGTGCGCGCGGTGCAGGTGGCCTGGTTCACATTTTGGCGACTCCGTTGGGGATGATACACTTAGACTAAGTCTAGTGTTACCTAGGGTGAAACTTGAACAAGGTTAGGGAATAGTCTAATGTTACCATTGCTTGGGAAACTTGAACCCTATCCGACCAATCGCTCCGTTTGCACGGTGCAAATTCCTATTTGTACCTAAAGATAGATAGCGATTGACGTCAACCATACTACGGTACATACTCATGTTTGTATAAAGTGCTTTCACTACTCGAGGAAATGGACTAGGAACCGACCTTACTCATGTTTGGCACGGGCCTCTCCACAGACCAAGGTTCGATTGCTGGGTATGGCAACCCACCTTTTAAGCCAAAACCCTTTAAATGCACTTAGCATACTGTTATAATGCTCATATGTATGTTTGTACTATATATGTTATCACCTTTTGTAAACAAAACCATGACGATTATTTTTTCCAAAACAAAATCCCTTTCAAAATGTAAATATCCTCAAAAAAGGCCTAAATAGCGTAAAATCAAGTCAAAACTCTGTCCAAATTTTGGGTCAAAAAATTCGGGGTCCCACGCCCCATTTCCAAAGCCACTTCGAGGCACTCCTACAACTACACTGCAGTTGTCTAGGATAAACATCTCGAAAATTGTCATTTTCAAAATCCATCACATGACACAATGGCATCACGCCCATTTGTTCGAGTCAAGACTTTTCCTTCGAGTAAGTGTTCAAATGTGGTCGATCGTGTTTTGATTCGCCGTCGGTTCTTATCTCAGTCCAAAATGGTGGCAACTAGTCAAGAAAGCGTCAATGGTCGACCCGATCAGCCCGAAAATGGTAATAATCAAATCCTTGCTCCACTCCTTCGTCTCTAGACAAGCCAAGATGAAGCTTATACTCGCCTTCGAGCAATTGAGGGCCGCATCGTGCGGTAGAAGTCAGGCTTCCTCCTGTAGATGGCCTTGTCCCTGACGCGTTCATACGCGATGATCCTCCACACTTTGAAAAGCCAGAAGACAACCCTCCACCAGTTCTTACTGAAGCGGAAAAACGCCTCCAATATCTGGAGGAGCAACTAATGTACCTTAAGGGAGATGATATCTATAGGGAAAACAGTCGAAAATATGAAGCTGAATGCGCAACTTCCAACCAACTTCAAAATGACTGACATCCGAAAATTCAAGGGACAAGAAAACCCTCTGAACCATATCCGTGCATTCAAGGATTACATGTCTATCAAGGGCATTAAGCCAGAGATGTTCTTAAGGATCTTTCCTTTATCTCTCGATACTATTCCCAAGCAATGGTTCTATTCCCTAGATCACAAGAAGATTTCTACCTGGGATGACGCCGCTATTGAGTTCACTAAACAATATGCGGATAATGCCGAAATCCAAGTCAATATGCGCACTCTAGAGGTTCTTACCCAAAACGAGAAAGAAGGTTTCACCGACTTCCTAAGTAGGTGGAGAAAGACTAGTACACAACTCGTCAAAGCCCAGTCGAAACTACTCTTGTTGAAAAGTTCGTGGATAACTTGAGACCTATCTACGTGAACCACTTAAGGTACCAACATATAAAGTCTTTCAAAGATTTGACTGTACTAGGTACAAGGATCGAAGACGACATTCGCAAAGGACTCTTGTCCAAAACGGTTGGTTGTGGATACCAAGGCTCAACGAGTCGTTCTTACGGCTCCACTTGCAAGACCAACGAGGTCAACCTTGTCGAATATTCTAAGAAGAATACCAGGCCAAGGAAATTCACTGATATTGATGACAAATACTCCAACGCGCTGAAAAGATTGTCAAAACAAGGCATAATCCAACCCATATGACCTACACCTGACCCAGAGAAGAAGTCTAGGTTCTGGGACAAAAATGCCTATTGCGAGTATCATAGGGGCAAAGGACATGACATAGAAAATTGCTTCAAATTGAAACATGCTCTTCAAGATATTATTGAAGACAGGCGTTTGCCCATCCCTCCTGCAAGCAAGCCTAGTAATACTCAGAATCCTCTTGGAATTCTGACGATCACAAGTGAAGAGTCCACCTTGGATTGCTCTCACCTTATTTCTCCAGTCCAAGATGAGGTCAATATGCTGGATAATGAGGGGAATTACTCTACTATCTCACCTACTATAACGACTTTTGTCGCATGGGCAAAATGCATAGGTAGGCAGGTTGCAGAACTAGGAGCTACTATGTCATCTCTGCGCATCTCCAACATTACACCTCGAGAAGTCATACCAGTGGCTCCGGTTTTATCCCAAGAATCTACCATGCCAGAAGTAATACTAGTATTTGATGATTTAGTCCAGCAAATCACCGACCTGGAAGCCGAAAATGTGAGTTTAAAATGGCTCAATATCGTCAATGACGTTTGGGCAGATGGCGATGAAGATGTTTACCTCAAAGAACATCCTCTAGTCAAGGCTCTCGAAGACCTCGATGTGGATCACCTTACTCGCTCAGGACGTCTATATCAAAATGCCACTCAGAGGCAAACAAGTGGTCCAGTCACTAACACAAATGCCATAACGCCAACTAATAGTGAAGATACGGCCGCTGATCAGTTACTAAAATAACTCCAGAAGACAAAGGCTGATCTTTCAGTCTGGCAACTAGTGGTTAGTTCATTTCCCCATCGCCGAGCTTTACTGCCAACATTGGCTAAGTTGAACATATCAAATTACTTGACACCTAACGACGTCGTCAATCTAGTCCTCCGGGATTCAGTCAGGTTAAGTAACCCAGTTACTTTCTCGGTTGAAGACTTGCCACCCTTCGTCGTCGTCGTCGTCGTCGTCGTCGTCATCATCATCATCATCATCATCATCATCATCATCCTCATCCTCGTCCTCGTCCTCGTCCTCGTCCTCGTCCTCGTCCTCGTCGTCGTCGTCGTCGTCGTCGTCGTCGTCGTCATCATCATCATCATCATTAGGGGTGTTCAAACGGTTTCGGTTCACCGAACCGGTAAAATAAACCGGTCAACCGGTTCGGCGAAATGGTAAACCGTTACCGAACCGTTTTCAACGGGTTTTGTCGGTTCGGTTTACCGGTTCAACCGGTTCGGTTTACCGGTTAACCGGAACCTTTACCATAATTATTTTAAAAAAAAAAATCAGTGTAGATTTGATACTGCCAACAATCCAAATAGACAATTTTATGTCACATTCATACTAATCATACATTATAACACCTAAAAGAGTGGAAATTAAAGATGCATAACATATCTTAGATCTGAAAGTAATAGTACAATCTTAACTCTAAACCACGATTCTCTATTTCAATACATCCAACAAACCACTCCTCACTCAATCCTGTCTGCATGCAATGCCGAACGCGGCGGCCGACACAAGGGATTAAAACCAAGGACGACGATCCGTGATGGACGACACTGAAAGCTTTGATTAATAAGGGATCATGCGCGATCAGTAGCACCGAACGACGGCGGTTGAGAGGCGACCATCGAAGTTGCTTAGAAGTGGGTGAATAAGGGAAGAGTGAAATTAATTGTTGATGGCGTCGATTGATGAGTGATAGGAGATAAGATTTTGGTGTGCGGCTGAGTGATTGAGAGTAGAAGTGCGATATTTTAGGCTTTTAGAGGAAAATTAGGTTATTTTATATATAGATTAGGCCAGCCCATGAGCCTCATATTAGGGGTAATATAACCTAACGGTTCGGTTTGGTTCACCGTCGGTTCTGAAAACTCGAACCGAAACCGAACCGTTTTATTAATATTTGAACCGGTTCGGTTCACTGAACCGGAAGAGAATTTCGGTTCGGTGAATTAAACAAAAAAAAGTTTGCGGTTTCGGTTTTTTCAGTTCGGTTTTTGCGGTTCGGTTAACCATGAACACCCTTAATCATCATCATCATCATCACCATCATCATCATCATCATCTTTTTTTAATAAAAAGCCACATCGGCTTTTTTACTTGATATAACAAGTCATAAAATAACCAAGTTTATTATGAGAAGAGAGTATTAATAGTGTGGTTTATTTTGAGATTAAATGAAGGTTGGAGTAATTTGAGAATACCACCGATAGTTTGGAGTATTTTCGTTAAATAACCCCTAGCAAAATAACCTTTGCATTATGGGGATATCGAACGTCAATCAGGACGCCCACTGGGGCCCCTCCTTTCTATTTAATATACGGCATGGAGGTTGTACAACCAGTAGAGCTAGAGATCCCATCTCTACGAATCCTACTCGAAAGTCAAATACCGGAAGCTGAATGGAATAGAGATAGATATGAAGAACTCGTCCTCTTGGACGAACGAAGGTTACGTGCATTACATAATTGCAGACATACCAAGCACAGATCAGGCGAGCGTTCAACAAAAGGGTTAAGCCCAGACACATCAAAGAGAGAGATTTAGTGCTTAAACTAGTTCGAGCTCTTTTGCCTGTCGATCCACGAGGAAAACTCAAGCCTAATTAGGCGGAACCCTTCTTAGTCAAGGCTATACTTTCAGAGGGTGCGGTTAGGATCACAGGACTAGATGAAAACGAATTTTCAAATCCGACCAACCTCGGCCAACTTAAGAGATACTACCCTTAGGATAGGACGACAAAACACGCTACGCGTGACATACGTGTCGCTCTTGCGACACGAAATAACCGGCCCACGGCCTAACGGGACTCTCGTGTCGTCTTGCTCCTGCGTTTTGACATTTCTTTCATTCTCGGTATCATCAATTAACTGAATTACATTTTTTAGGAGTAAGTAAAAGCACCTGCTTATTCTCTAAGTTCATTACAAGCTCTTGCTTCAAACTTTTATTCTTTTACATTTTCTATTCCGAACTACGTGCAGGGTTTTATTTCATTTTTTAATGAATACGTAGGCAATGTTTACAGGATACAATCCGATCACTTTTAATAAATAAAATGTAAATTGAAGGACATTTGCGTTTGCATCTGAAATTCGATAAGAATAAATAAAGAGAACTCGTCCAAGTTTCTAAACTAATAAATCATTTATTCATTATTCTTTTAAATAGTAATACGCCAAATAAATACATCAAATAAAAATGTTGAAAATAAATGCTAGGCTAAGATTCTAAAAACTCCGCCGTTCATTGCAATTAAATAACATTAATAATAAATAATAATAAAGACTTAGGCTATTCATCATTCTTCCATCTTCCCTTTGCCTTTGTCATTTTTGTCATATCTTGTCTCAACCGCGATGAGGGCGCTCTTGCGTTATCTCCGACCTAATCACTAAGGGTCGTTCTCGAGGTCTAGCCTTTCCATTTCGATCCACCACCAACTTCTCCGCAGAAGCATTCTTTGGCTTCTTCTTTGGGCGGACAACTGGGGGCTCGATCAACCTTAGCCTCTCCATCAGCCATATCAGCAAAACGAGACGGGAATTAATGTTTCCCTTTTCCTCGACCATACACGGCAAAAAAAAAACGCCTTAACAAAAAGCAGCAAAATGGTCTTACCTCTAAGATGACGGGACTCCCAAGGTAAGGAAGCTCACGATTTGCCTTCCGGTTGTCCAATCCTAAGATGGTCTCTCCTAAGACCAAATATGCTGGGCTCTTACGCATCTCCATTTGTTCCACTATGCCCAGGAATCGAGGGTCACCCCTCATTTCCTTATCAACATGCCTTCTCAAGACAAAGCAATGGTGGAGGCAAAATCCGAAATCTCTACGACTCGCCGCATAAGAGATGGTAGGGTCCTCCCTATTTATGAACCGGTCAACAAAATCAAACATTTGGACGCATTTTGAAGTCACAAGTCGATCCACTTCAGCTTTGGTCAACCTTAGAAGGTCTCTAAACTTATTCTTGTAGCCTTGGGAATTAGGAGGTATAGTTGGCAAGCCTTCTACATCTCATCCTCCAACCGCCGCAAATTCTTCAGGGAAAGGGCAAATTTCACCTCTAGGAAAAGCGAATACATACAAATCCAGATTCCAATATTCAAGACAAGCATCGAGAAATGGCCTAGTTACCTTAACTTGCTTAAGGCTAATGATCGATCCCAAATTAAAAGCACCCACGTCGTGTTTCTCTACATTTGTGAACTCGTTCGTGCACTTCTTGAGACGGTTTTCAAATACATCCATATTCTTTTGCAATCTTTTGAGAGTATATGTATTTTCTATGTGAACACGGAGTTATAATTAAGAAGGAAGAATTGTGAGAATAGAAGCCAACCCAAGGCCTCTATTTATACTATTCGGCTTTTGCTAATTTCGCCTAGGAAAGACCAACCTAAGAAAAGACGCATCAGGTGCTGTGTCTCTTCGAAGGAACGCAGCTCCCGCTGCGCCTCTTCTTCAGGCATGTTTCTGCTAATTTCTATGGAGGATCTTCCAGGGCCATCTTGGATCGTCCTGTGGCCAAGCGTTCTCTTTGATTTAAGAGCACGGTTGAAATAAAGTCAACCCGGTCTCTTTGTAACAACAATCAGATCGGTCGCGCTCCAGAACCGTGCTCTTTGATAAGGCAGGTCTCCTTGTTAGAGTTGTAGATTTTTTGGCGCCTTTGTTCTACCTTTTCAAAGAGAACAGTTGTTATGGCCGATGGTACAACCGTCCTGGTTGTTAATTTCAAAGCGAGCGGATTTTACAAGTAACCGTTCTCTTTGATCCTGTCATTTTTTTTATAAAATAATATTTTTATCGTAACCCTACACGATTGAATTGTATAGCTCATAAGAATTAAACCTGCAACAATTCAGAAACTCCACCAATTTTTACGCAACAAAACTTTCAGATTTAATTTCAACCATTAGGACAAATCCTTGAAAAAAAAATACAAAGTTGCATCATGTTGTTAAATAGCCTAAAAATATCGAAGATACACTACCATGTGCAAAACATAAATAAAAATCCTTCAATCCTCATAACTTAGTTGCATCAAAGTGGAAATAAATCCTCATAACTTTGAAATGCCACATCATTGCTTAGTTTGATTAAATGAGCATAAAAATCCCACAATATTTACTATTTAGTGAGTTGCAATTAAAATTGGATGGCTGCAAATACATGGGCACATTTAATTACATGTAAATTAATCATCATAGATTTAAATATTGGACATATCATATGATTTGAATAACATACCACATAAAAAAAAAACACTAATGTTTTTGATCACTTATTAGTGGGTTATTAATGAGTACCCCGTATAATCCGGTCAAAACTCATTAGGTGAAGTAGCTTAGTATAACACAATTCAGAATCATGGCTCTACTTCGGTTAATATTCCATAATATATAGTAGAAGGAACGAACCTATTCAGTGGAAGTGTTTTGTCTAAAGGCAGTGTTTCCAGATCCAATATGTCACGTCTCGTAAAGAAATTCACACCATCCTTTGATACAATAATGGTAACTGTCATAATAACATTAGCTTTATTAACTCAAAATACTGTAGAGAGCACCAGTATATACACAAATAAGATCAAATACATGGTTATGATCAAATTAGCAAATCATATACAAATTCCCAGGGGAAAAAATGGATTTTGACGTTCGGGAACTACTTCAAAATCAACCTTTCTCTTTATATTGTTAAATTGCTTAAATTCTTCAAAAACTGCCTGATAGCTTCAATTCTGGCACCCAACATTCAGATTATATGACTAATCTAAATTCAGCAGTAGTAGTTTCATGATTAGAATTAGAGCAACGAATTTGGTGTTGTTTTGTTGGGGATTTTTCAGTAAAATAACAATGCACAAAATGATAATTAGATGTATAATTTTAGAGGTTTAGAAATCAGGTGTAAACAACTAAACACAAACAAAGTCAAAAACATCTCCTCTTAAATCGGGCTATAGTGATATATTGAAGGAGTAAAATAACAAGAAGCTCTTTTAATGTACACTATAGAAATTAAATAGAAGTTCATCACTCATCATTTCACTCTATAGGATTATGCATCAATTTAGTCTCAAATGAATTGGGTCAAGTTAACTCATCACCAAAATTTTAACAACTTAGGTAACCACCAAAATTTTAACGAATAGAATGTCGATTGTAGTATTGTCTTAAAGCAATGAATTTCGATTTTTGAGTGTGTCTAGAGTAGGTGCAGCCGTAAGTTATAGTTGTCTAACTCTTAGGGTTCCACCATAATTTTGGGTGGATCAACTTGAAAGGGAGTCCTATGTCGCTTCACTTACCCTTACTTTCAAGGTACGTACGTTATCTAACATATTGCTAACACCATGTACTGTCACAAGGAAGGGAATAGCATAATTCGTAGAGCTGTCAAACCGACCCGCTCGGGAGTATGTACCTGAATATAACCTGAAATACGAATTGATCTATTCTACTTGAGTTTTCATGTCAGAATTGACACATATCCGTGAACATCTTGCTAGTAATATACGCAAATTATACTCGAAGGTGACAATGACCAACCCCAAATAGACCTACATGAATGCAAGCAGACTTGAAGAAAGGGCACTTGTAACACCTCAATTATCCGACCAAGATAATTAAGGCATTATCATCTCGGTTTCCCGAGGTAGTGTTCCAAAACATCAATCAAAGAACATTTTATTTAAATGTACAAGTTAGTGAATACATAAACATAAACAAAGCCCATACATGGGGGCCACACCACCAAAACACAAAGAGGTTTTCAGCGGGTTGGCAGCAAGACTAGAATAGCTAGCAAATAAATTCAAACAATCAGCCACAACTAGCACAGATGGGAGATCTCCTCGAGTAAAAACCAAAAGATCGTCAGCAAAAACTAAGTGGATAAGCCTTAGTTTGACACATTTAGGATAAAGAAAAGCCCTCATAAGCAGGAAGTTCCCTGAGCTTCCTAGAAAGAACTTCCATACAGAGGACAAACAAATAAGGAGACAAGGGGTCCCCTTGCCTAAGCCCCCTCTTGCCTTTGAAGAATCCCTCAACAGAGCCATTAATGTTGAGAGAGAACCAAGGAGAAGTAACACAAACCATCACCAATTTAACAAACCTCTCAGGCAGGCCATAGAGAAGCAAGCTATTATGCAAAAAAGACCAACTAACGGAGTCAAAAGCTTTTTTTTTATGTCGACTTTAACAATGCATCTCGGAGTAATTAAGGACCTAGAGTACTTATTTGCCAATTCATGAGCTAAAAAAGAATTATCAAATATGTCCCTCCCTTGGACAAAAGCCGCTTGTTCAGGTCCCACAACCTCTCCAATATAACCTTTAAGTCTATTAGCTAAGATTTTAGTAATAGTCTTATAAACCACAGTGCAACATGAGATAGGACGGAAATCAGTGACGTTATGGGGAGTTGAGCATCTAGGAATCAAGGTAATAAGGGTGCTATTTGCAGCCTTGGAGACTTTACCTTTTTGAAAAAACTCAGCCACAACAGCACAAAAATCAGCACCCACTATGTCCCAAGTATTCTTAAAAAAACCAGAAGAGTAGCCATCAATACCTGGACTACTATTTTTATCAATGCAGTTTGGGGCTCCCTTAACTTCAGCAGAGGAAACCTCAGCCAATAAGGAAGAAAAAGTGGATTGGGGAAAGGCCCTGGATTGAAACAGAGAGGAGGGAACAAGAGTGACAGGAGTTTCAGTGCCCAAGAGTTCCTTGTAATAGCTAATAAAGGCATTAGCAACCTCAGCAGGACCAGTGCACTGAACTCCAGTAGCATTACAAATAGATCCAATAGAGCTGCTCTTCTTCCTCGCAGAGACTCTAGCATAAAAATACTTGGAGTTAGAGTCATCCAACGGAAGATGACGTACCTTGGCTCTTTGATGGAGAATGGCAGTTTCAGCTTGCCTAAGGTCCAAGTATTCTTTAAGCAATAAACGACTCTGAAGAAGTAAACCAGTATGAGTAGGAGAATGTTGCAAGTCAAACTGACATTGAGACAGAGATTCTTTTGCAGCCTTAACTCGAGTGGCAATATCCCTATAACCATCTTTATGTAGCTCCTTAAGCTTGTTCTTCAATCTTTTAAGCTTAGAAAACAACTGGCTCATTCTATCACTATAAGCAAGACCAGTCCAACTGTTGAGCACACAAGATTTATAAGAAGGAGATAGACTCCAACAATTGAGAAACCTGAAGGGCATGTTGGTCCTCTGCACACCAGCATTGATCCTCAAAAGAGCAGGAGAGTGGTCAGAAATCCCTGCACAGAGGAAGCTGGCAGAAGAGGATAAAACTTGAAGCCAAGCAATATTAACCAAAATTCTATCCAACTTAGCCCACCTGAGAGCATTGACTTGATTGTTAGACCAAGTATAGTAGCAGCCAATGGCAGAATGATCACTTAGTTTACAGACATCCAAACAATCCCCAAAAACAGCCATAAGTGAGGGAGGGTAGGTGGATCCACCCATTCTTTCAGAAGAAGAAAGCACAACTTTAAAATCACCAAGGCAGGCCCAAGGAGAAGTGACAGAAGCAACTATATATGTCCTTTAAAGACCCCCATAAATCAAGCCTAGCAGTAGCATTATTAAAAGCATAGACAAAGGTGCACAATATCTTACACTGTGAGGCCAAATGAGTAATCTCACAGTGAATATATTGGGCACCAGTGCTCAAAACAGACAAAGAACAACAACATGATTTCATAAAATCCATATGCGCCCATTGTAATGGGCATCATAATTATTCACTAAAAAAAATATGTGAAAATAACGTTGGGAGATATTATCAGCCTGATGAGCTTTAATATGAGTTTCCAAAACACCACAACAATCCACATTATTAAGCATCACGAAGTCTAAGACTTCTCATTGCTTTAGAGGGTCATTCAACCCTCTAATATTCCAGGAAGCAATGATCATAAAGAGGAAGACCCCCCCAGGGTCAGGCTCCTCAGCTAACATAGCATCATCTACAATAACAGTTTCATCCTGCAAACCATCCAAGGACTGGAATTTGTTATTCAGATTCACAACCATTTACTCCCTATCATCGTGAATGACCTTAGAGTGTACTAAAACCCCATTGTTATCTAGATGCTGAGAAGGAGGTGTATTTTTGTCCACAACATCCACAACAACAGCTTTCACAGTGGGAGATTTCACCTGAGCCACAACTGGATTAACCTTTGGAGGGGCCTGTGGAGCTTTGGAATCAAAATCAGTCATAGCCTGAGTCTGGGTCTTTTCCTTAACTTTATACACCACCTTGGGTTTCATCCCAACACGACATTTATCCTTAGTGTGACCAATTCTTCGACAAGCATGGCAAAAGTAAGGAATCCACTCATACTAAATCTTTTGCTCGATCTTACCACGATATGGGGTATTAAAATGAACTGAAGTAGGTAAGTCCTTTGATATATCCACCTCAATGAGCACCCTAGCAAAGGCCAACCTACTCTTGTTAGTTGTATATTCATCCGCACAAATTGGTCGACCCACATAACTAGCAACCTTACTCAACCCCTTATTAGACCAGAAACAAGGATCCAGGTTTGGGAATTTGATCCAAATAGGGATAGCGGATACAGCGTGAAGTTCCTCAACAATTGTAGTATTCCAGTTTTTTAAAACAAGGGGAAAACCATTTATATTCCAAGAATCATTCATGATCGTCTCACAGTCCTTTTCATTATCAAAACAAAAATAAAACCAGCCCTCGGCAAAATAAAGCACCTCTGGAGTCCCTACATGATTCCATGACTTAGCTACCAGGGACTGCATATGAGCTAAGGTGGTTTGACGACCCAAAACTGTACCAACAAGAGTATTACACCAATACTCAAGTTCCTCAGCTATATCAGTTTCCTCAATTTCAATATCAATCATATAATTTCTTTAATTCTTGTATGATAGTTTTATAATAATTTATTATATATCTTTCTTTTTACCATTTTACATATTGGGTACAGAACCATTTAATAATGAAGCACATATATTTCAATTAATTTTTTATTTTCACTTGGGAATATTTTTATAATTCATTGAGCTAGTTATTGGAATTTACCAAATGTGACATATGAAGTATAAAACTTGCAAAAGCTAGAAGCTAGTTTCATGACACATTTGAGGTACAAACGACAAAAGACCATTAGCAACATCAAATAAAATCTTAAAATTGATTTGTTGATACGCTCCTAACAAGCAAGGACCTGGATCATCAACGCTATATATAGTCATGCAAAATCCTTTATCTTTCTTTTTGAACAAATAATTATTGTCCATAACCCAATCGACCTCTCCTTGTTGTCCAATCCCTGCGAAATGAAAAACAATGCAAGGAAATTTCTGAACATCACTAGGGTACGTTAAGTAACAAAGATCATCCTGGAAAATTTCACGTTGCCAACCATATTTATCTTTAAAGTACTTGGCCACCGCGTCTTTAATAGGATTAAATGCGCTTCTCGCAAGGTAAGTATATGGTGCACCGGAGTCGACAAAAAAACCCTTCGTATGGCCTATTGGATCCAATTGGAAGATTGTTGGGTCGATCGATAGTCTAATTCCATCTACACTAATTGCATTTAAGTACACATGATAGCTCAAAAACGTTTCCATAGCGATTGTTTTAACTTCCCTACTAGCATCTCCGCTAATTTGTGCTTCATCACCGAAATATATGTTTGATATTCCCGAATCAGCAACTAGACAATAAGAAAATCGACCTTTAATTTGATTATTGTATTGTGATAAGAACGATCTAGGACCAAGTGCTAGCCCATGTACACCAACTATAATATTTTCACGCATATTGTTGTAAAAGTAAAACCCTTCAGTTTTGAGTGCACAGCCGAATGCAAAACCTTGAAATGTGACAGTTTCTCCAGTTATTGCATCCTGAAAATAAGTGACATCTCTGCCAACAAAACCAAAGGCATGTTGTGAAGCCATGTAGGTGATATCTAAGCCACACGATCCTTCATAGGTTAATCGTGGGTTACACAATGGATCTTCTACACTCATTCGCCTAAAACTAGGGGATAATTTGTAGTTAAAATTTTTCTCTTTTGATTGAATACAAGGGTCGCAACCTTCACATTGAACCCAAGTTTCATCACAAGCGGTGTCAATGGCCATAAAAGGAGATAATCGTCCACGACGCGTCCCCAATGGGAGTTTCGTAACATAATAACTACTTCCTATCGCTAATTGAACCGCAGACTTGACAGTATTGGGAGTTAGTCTTAGGGGATAATTGGTCACCCTTGACATAGATATGTTAATAAGGAATTGTTGCCTTTCTTGAACCGTGACATGTTTGGGTAATATTTGTAAATGTCGCGAGTCTATTGGAATCATTTTGAGTGATAAGCCATTGATTTTTGAAACAAGAGATATTATGGATAATACAATCTTTAACAAAAAAAGTGTTGTTTGAGCCATTGTGACTTACGTGATTGACTGGCGTGTTTTATAGGAAATTATTCTATAAATAATATTGATAGTTTACCTAAAATGCCATTTTGTGTTACCATGTTTGGATTCATCTCATAAATACGGTTGTTTCAGTTACTTTGTATCTGCATCCTGACGTCTTCCTAATTAGGCCCCGCTTTTTTGGACTTAAAATCACCCAAGTTAAGTTCAGATCCTATAAGTTCAATTCAGAAAAGTTCAACAAAAATAAATTTAGTGCAATTCAGATCTTATAACTTCTGAAAGTTTATATCCTATAAGTTCAGTTAAAAAAATTCAACAAAATTAAGTTCAGTTCAGATTCTATAAGTTTAGTTCAGAATAGTTCAGAAGCTTTAACTTATGTTATATTTAATTGTTTATGTTAAACTTGTTACCAACTTATTAATTAAAATTAACATAATTTATAAAATAGGACGATCTTACACCGAGATACAATCCACTTTTATATATAAAGTAAATTATTCATTTAATGGTAATATATGAGTTGTCTTTTTATATAATAGGACTGTTTTACATTTGTGAGACCGTCTCACATATTTTATAGTTAAATTAATTAGTATATACCATACATAATTGTTTATTTTATTAGTTTTAAAGGTTAAGCCATGTAACTTGACAAAGCTACACTTACTCACAAGCATGACGTATTTTTTGTAATCTAGTGATAAGCATACCGCTTGAAAATTTACAATAATCAGGTCCCTAAATGCAACCATTAGAGTTGCTTTGCTTTTACTTAAGATATGTGAAAGAACTTGGAAGATAACAATGTATGTTCAAAGAGATTTCTATATGTGAAAGAACTAGGAAGATAACAATGTATGTTCAAAGAGATTTCTCGTACTAAGTCATAAGCTATTTAGTTTGGTAAGATAGAATATGTTATTTAAGAAGGCACAATTAGTTCCGTAACGAAACTACTTGTAAGGGACATTATTCTTTTATTCTCCCATTGTGGAAGAATATAAGAGGAATTTCTTGCCAAAAAAAAAAAAAAAAAAAAGAGAAAGATCTTTAAGCACCTACATTTACTCGAAATAATAAGATAGATATGAGTATCAATCAACTATATAATATTTTTTTCGTGGTGGCCTATGATCCAAATTGGCTATGATCAGTCATTCAGTCATATAATTTCGTTAATTATTGCATGATAGTTTTATAATTGTAGATACCCAGTATCTGCCCCTTCCAAAAACCACCTGATGATGATCGGACTACAACGTGTTTTTTTATATGCGCACGTGGATTGGCTATACATGAGACACTTCAATGCATTACTCGGATATGGAAAATAATGTCAAAAATGATTTTCTAACTTCGTTTGCATTTAAATAACCACACTTTTTAGAATTTAAATCGAGTTCAGACCCAAAACCGACTCAGAAACCCGCAACTCGTGTCAACTTGAGTCAACTCGAGGCAACCAAATCTCGAACGTCAAAAATAATGCCATGAATGGTTTTATCTTGCCATTTGCATTAAAATGGCACTAATTAGAGTCGAAACTGACATCGAGCCAAAAATTGACTCAAAATTCAAATCCCGACTCAACGCGGGTCAAACCCGAGTCAAACACACACAATATCTCCCCCCAAATAACACCCAAGAGGAAGCTTACACAGCTAAGCAAACACAACTACACAAGTAACCACAAAATACAACCAACCAAAACATTGGTTAGAACAAAGAGAAAATCCAAATTTTCGAAAAGGACAAGACACCCCTTTGTATCACTACCAAGCTCGCGCCTCTTTAGGCTGCTTGCTTAGCCTCCAAGCAAACTCAACCGACATATCACCCTACATTTGTCTATAAATACCCCCTCATTTGCACCTCTTTAAGTCACGCGGGTGTCCCCCCCCCCCCCCTCTTAAAATTCTAGACTCGACTTCCTTAGTCAACAAATCGACACGTATTTTCGACCTACCGATCGAAAACACAAGCCTTACACATTTGGTTTGGTACCATCGGCGTGCATTTGACCGACCCATTCGACCAACTCCACACACTAATCAACATGTTTTTCAACATATTTTCAAAACAAAATCCTTTTTTAAGGCACTCTTTTAAACTTCTTTTGATACCGAGTAGTCGCATAACGAGAAAACCGTCTCAATAGTCGTCTACCTCGCAAACATTATAAGTTATAACATGTAAGTTTGAGGGTGTAAACAGCTCACTTATTTCATATCTTTACTTTTTTTTATGAGTTTAACATGCTAAAACATGCATAACACGATTCAAAACTTGGAAAGATCGAGTCAAAACAGAGTTTTCGCCTGAGAGAGAGCCTCCTTGCCTCGCCGGAGAGCTCGCGCCTCTTATGGCATCTCAAGTCAGAACTCAACGTGTTTAAGTTCATCATTCCTCATATTTCAATGTTTTATTTCTTCCTTTTCTACGGTTTTTCCCATTTCAAATCATTTTTATATAAACATTTTTTTAACCATTACCGAAATCATCCTTGGTTAAATTATACCATGACGGTTTATTCCGTGACTCGATGATATTGTTGGTTAATTACAAATTAATGGGTATTTTAACACCCTTTTCATTTATTTACCATTTTTCCATTTATTTACATTTGCAAGCATTTTAGTCAAGATCATAATCATCCTTGGTTCTTTATACCATGTCGGATTAATCCGAGTACGGTGATAAAAATCGACTAATTACAAATAAATGAACTTAACACAATTAGTTCATATCAAACATTTTCCATTCATTTTTATTTCATTTTATTTTCATCTTTGTCTTGACCATATTGGATATCATCCTTAGTTCTTTATACCATGTCGATTTAATTCAAGTACGTTAATGAAACGGTTGACCATACATATTTTACACTTTTATTTGTAAACTACATTTTTCAAGCTTGCAAATCCGAGTCTGACGCGGAATATTACCAACACAACGGTAAATATCCCGAGTCGTGTAAATCACATTTTTATCCACAAAACATTAGCATTAAAATGGTTTTAACAACCTTTCCAACAAAAACGGTTTTTAATAATGTTTTAAAACACTTTTAACAATCTTTCATAAAAGCAGGGGAAGCCCATTTGCCTCGCCTTATGGCTCGCGCCCCAATGGGGCTTCCTGGCACTGTTCTGTCTCATTTTGACACTTGTCCAGGACGATCCCGATTACGGTTAACCCGAAAACGTGACAGGTCATATTGACGAGTTAACATTTTTACACTTTGTCATTTAACACGCTTTTTCATTCATTCTTTTGAATAATAAATGGATCGTGTTAAGCACCATAGCCTGAATTTTGTAAATGGATGTTTAATTTCCGTTTTGATGCAAATCAACATTAAATCCAACTTGACATCAGTTACTTGATATTTGGATAAAAAAACTTAGCAAATCTTCACATGTTAGGTTAAGACTTTTGGATGCGCATTCATGCATTTACATCGGTTTATCAACTTTTGCACTTAAGCAACCATGATCTATCAGTAGAGGCCGCTAACGCGGGCGGGATTGGGTGTTCGATTAAAGAGCTTCCCAATACGTACCATCACCCCTTACCTAGAAGCTTTGGATAGTGGACGACATTATCCATGGCAACGAGAGTCGTCATTCTAGCGATAGGATGCTAAAGGGGGAGGAGTGCTTATCTTTAGTACCTATGTCAAAGCACCGCTTTTTGCTTTGTTTTGACCGAGGTATAAAGTGGATTCACACGGTTTTCAGGCATCCCATAATTGCTAGGTGGCGACTCCGAACATCTCTGCAATCGTTTCGAGACCTTCATCGAGACGAAACCGACCGATCTAAAGCGATCCGGTCGAAAGCATTTTAACGTCACCGAGCGTGGCTTTCAAGCGTCGCATGTCCACAGATTGTTGGCGTGCAGGTGGCGCATGTCCACAGATTGGCGACTCCGCTGGGAAAAACTAGGACAGTTTTGTCTTTGTGATCCTTAGAGGTGAAATTCGAACGAGGTCATCGTTAAAGTGCATTAATTGATATTATGGTCATAAAACGGGTTTCTTGTCCGGACCCACAACTAACCTTTATCGACCAATTGGCTTATCTCGTAGGCGTGAGTTTTATCATTTCCGCGTTTCGAATCCTGATTGCGCCAAGCATACCATTATCGTTACAAATTTTCGTTTTGCCAAAGAGCATTCACTTCCTACGTGCACGAGGCTAGGGCACCAACCTTACACATTTTGTTTGGATTGACATCCCTCTCGAAAATCGGGGATTGATCGCTTGGTATGTAACCACCCTTATTAAGCCAAAACTCGTGTCAGCATGCATTGAGCATAATATAATGAACTGTGAGTGCTTATGTCCTATGTGATCATAAGTCCTTCCATGTCCTTTTTAAAACTTGCAAAAGACGCCTTTTTACGCCATCATGATGGCAATTTTAAAACTGTCTTCGAAATAATCGAGGGCTGTGAACGACAATTGCGGATGCGTTAACACCATTTACGTCATCGTTATGGCAATTTCAAAACCGGTTTTTAATAATAACCGTTTCAAAAGTACAATTTTATGTCGCCGTAATGCCAATTTTCAAACTCGGTTTTCACAACCGTTTCAAAACACCTTTAATGCCATCGTTAATGCAATTTCAAAACTCAGTTTTTATAATTATTTTTCAAATTTGCCCTTTTACGCCGTCGTAATGACGAATTCTACACTCGAATTTTCAAATTTCAAAATCAATTTTCAAACCAAAACAAAACACCATTTTCCAAATCGTCGTAATGACGATTTCAACCCGCGCAACTTTCCAGTTTCCAGCCATATTTCCATATCAATACTTAGCTTTTGTAAGCCGTCATAATGACGATTTCAATTCTCGCAACTTTTGATTTGCATACCGTCTTCCAAAGATCAAAACGGTTTTCTAACTCATCGTAATGACCAATTTAATTGTCACAATTTTCGATTTCCGAATCTTTTGAAAACAAATTTACTCGTTTTCAAAATTCCAATCAAAAATCAATCTTTTGAAAATAAATTTAACCGTTTTAAATTTGTTTTTACCAGCTTTTAACTCATTTTTCTCCCCCTAAGGTGGTAAAAACACCAACAAATATATAGTCCAAAATTTATCGTCACCACCTTAGACATCAATTTCTCATTTCATCAACGAGATTTTACATGGCCATTTTTGTACAATAACAAAATATCTCAGAGAGTAACATATAATACAGTTGGATTTTATATTTGCTGAATCCTAATGCCCAATTCACGAGATCACCGACTACATATAATAATCAAAATGTGATTTTTAATCACGATAACTAATCAGAAAATTCAATATGTAGCTATGAGCCACTTCAATATAGCGTCAATCCATACATGAACATTTAAGTTCTTTAATCAATTCCGAGTAGTGTTTAGATCTCCAACATCACATATACTCAATCTCAGTGCAGTGGCTTGCCTTTAATAAAATTTCTACACGGGAGAATTTCAGCACTTATCTTTTCTTTATGATAAACTCCAGGTTTATGAAAACGGGTATAATATGAACCTGGATGGCCTCAATTGTCACATCTAACCATTTCATGTCGACTTTATCAGTTTGCCCAGAATCCATGACAATCTTTGATAATAATTGATTGTGTTTCAAGAACTTCACTTATCACATGCGGCTACGTATAAATAGTAGAATTATCTCACATCAGAAAAATAATCCACGTTTGGTGAATATACTACTTATAAATAGTAGATTATCCCACATCGGAAGATTAGTATAAGGTGGGGTGATTATATGATTATAAATAGGAGTCAAACCACGAACATATTAACTTCTTTTTTTTTGTAAGAGATATATTAATAATATGTAAATAAATGATTAGACGTATAATGTAAACATTAAACCCATATAATATTTTTTTCATTATAAATAAGTTAATTACCCCGTTGCAACGCACTGACATTCAAACTAGTATACATATAAAAGAGAGTTTTTTCGAGCGGTCTGAGAGCGTCCACATCATCAAAAATAAATTTAGGAAAGTATCATAAATAATAATTTTTGATGTAAAAAATAAAGCGGTGAATCTTTTAATTATTATTGTAACACCCTCATATACCAAAGTGCCTTACCAAGGACCACCCTGGCATATAAGAATGCTACCATCTCGGTTGCTCGAGGTAAGTATATCAAATAGACCATAAAGAAACAACATTTATTAAATATGATAAGTTAAAGTGATTACAACATCTGAAACCAAAACTGAAACTGTAAAAGGTACAACTCAAACTGTCTAAAGGCGACTACTAAACTCAGTGGAAGCTATAACGGTTGTCAGCTAAACTCAGCGACATCTCATCCATCCCGGAAGATAGCATCAACAAAACCTGCTAAACAGCTGCTCACCACCTCCAATGGATCACCGCAGGTCAAAAGACAATAACAACAACGGGGTCAGCAAACAATGTAATACTCCGTATTTTATAAGTTATAATTAGAATTATATAGTATTATTATTATTATTATCGTAAGCGATTAAGGCGAGTTTATATCGTAATGTTTGAGTCGGGTTCACATCATAATCGTTATTAGAGTCGAGAATCTTTCTAACCCGATTACCATAACCAATTACCCGTCTAACCCATTTACCCAACCGAGTTACCCTTTTACCTCAAACCCCAAACGAAATCTGAAAACCCTAACCC
>JAGPOY010000589.1:10287-28859 GCA_018983105.1 Silene uniflora | reverse complement strand
AGACCATTACACTTTTTAATAATCTAAGTTATTTTAATTTTTCATCGACCTAGATAATTATGCTTGATATATAAGTTAGGTTTTTTGTCTGAATAACAAGAGAAAGAAAGAGTTCAAATTTAGCTAACAAGAGAAAGAAAAAGTTCAAGTGCGTCAATTTGACTAATTTTAAATATTTATATTTTATAACAAAATTTGAAATAACATACCCGTGCAATTTGCACGGGCATAAGACTAGTTAAACCATTTATACTCATTCTTCTACCCAGATTTTGGTGTAATCTACTTCTTAATTCCTCTCTCTCTTTCACTCCAATTTTCATTATCATCTTCATCATTGGTTCAATTTAAAGGAGGCAAATGTGTTCTATCTTGAACGCAAAGCAATTATGGGAGAAAATTAGAAGCTAGGGCGCAAAGCAATTTAAAGTCCTGACCTGTTTCTACAATAATTGAAAGAACCGACACAAGGGACATCATTCATATCAACTAAGAACACTTGATATCAACTGTAAATTCCTATTACCATAAAAATGCAGGAAACCCCCAAATTGAATAAATTAGGGTTCTACATTTCTACCCAACTTGAAATACGAAACTACAATCAACAAAATTGTAAACTTTATACCAAATACATCATAGTAGGTGAAGAACTAAACACCTAATATTACTCAAGTGGAATTCAAAGTCACAAAATAGTGAGGTAGGGAAAGTGAATACATAGCAAATCATACCAAAATCGTGTATGAGAATAGTGTTCTGAGTTTGTTTATGTTGATAAGGTTTTGATTATGTAAGATTCTTTAATGTTTGATTGAGTGGGTGTATTTTGAGGATATTTTAGTTTGAGGAGAGAGATCAAAGATTCATGAGAGTAGTAAGAGGTGTTTTTGTTTTTAAAAGAGGTACTAACTGTGTTTTAATAATACATTTATTGGTTTATAATAAAGGGGTAATTTGGTCATATTCTAACTTTTTTGGTCGGAAACATAAAATGGGAGCAATATTTGACAAGTAGTATATTTGGTGGGAGTAAGTTTCGAAAAAATTTATATAAGGGAGTAAGTTTCAAAAAACTTATTTTGTTATGCTTTCATAAACGCATCAAATTGCTCCTCGATTCTACATGTTTCGCGCTCTGTTACCCAAGTCTATGTTCCCTGGTGCCTGCTCTCTGAACGACCAACCAGCACAAAATCATCCAAATGCGTTTCTTCAAACACTAAACTGCGGTCTGTGTTTCTATTTGATCTCCACGCACAATTTCCTGGGTGCATTTCTCTCCAAACCCATTTTTGTCTCTCAAATTTTACTTCCATTTGATGTAATACTGTTAGGTAGGAAGAATAGTTTGTTGGGTTTACGTCTGTATCGGTTATTTTTCAGCAGTGAGCTTTAAAGGAGCTGCATTTTCGCGGTCGAGTTATGCCCACCACCTGTTTGATGAATTAACAATAGCCCTCTTTCATTTGGTTTCATGTGATTGTGACTTAATTATAAAAAGTTCAATTCTTGGTGCTTTTGTTGTTACTTTTGTATGCTAGCTTCGAGGGTTTTGGAATGAGTAAGCCTTTACTAGCAAAACATGTATCAGCTGTAATCAAACATCAGAAAGATCCTCTTAAGGCGCTTGAAACGTTCAAATCGGTAAAAAATGATGGGTTTAAGCATAGTTTGATGACTTATAAATGTATGGTTGATAAGCTTGGTTCACATGGGAAATTTGATGAAATGGAGTCTTTGCTATCGGATATGAGGACAGATATCGATAATCATGTGGTGGAGGGAGTGTACATTGGTGCCATGAGGAGTTATGGTAAGAGAGGCAAGGTTCAAGAGGCTGTTGACGTGTTTGAGAGGATGGATTTTTATAACTGTGAGCCGTCTGTTATGTCGTATAATTCCATCATGAATATTCTGATTGAACATGGGTATTTCTCTCAAGCGCATAAGGTTTATTTGAGGTTGAGGGATAAAAGGATAACTCCTGATGTATACACTTATACAATTAGGATTAAACTGTTTTGTAGGACTTCCCGGTTTAATGCAGCATTGAGACTTCTTAAAAACATGGCTTTGCAGGGGTGCGATGTCAATGCGGTAGCTTATTGTACTATCATAGGGGGTCTTTATAAAGAGGAATATGAAGTTGAAGCCGGAAAGTTGTTTTGTCAAATGCTTAGTCTTGGATTGTGTCCTGATATATCTACTTTTAACAAGCTGATACACGAACTTTGCAGGACGGGGAATGTCCGAGAAACTGAAAGGCTATTAAGTAAGGTTCTCAAGAGGGGGGTTTCACCAAATTTGTTTACATATAACATTTTCATTGAAGGATTGTGCGAGAAAAAATCAGTTAATGAGGCTGCTAATTTGCTATGCATCTTAAGAAGGGAGGGTTTCACTCCAGATGTGGTCTCGTACAATCTAATCATACGCGGACTATGTAAAACTGCTAAGGTTGATGAGGCCGAGCACTACCTTCATCAAATGATAAACAAAGGGTTTAATCCTGATGCATTTACTTACAACTCCATCATTAAGGCATATTGCAAATTGGGTATGGTACAAAATGCTGATATGATCCTCCGTGATGCAGTTTTTAAAGGTTTTATGCCAGATGAATTTACTTACTGCGCCTTGATTGAGGGCCTATGCACAATAGGTGATATTGAGAGGGCCATGGCTGTATTTGGTGAAGCTGAGACGAAAGGAGTGAAGGCCAATGTTGTTCTTTACAACACTTTAATCAAAGGCTTGTCTCAGCAAGGCCTAATTCTCGAAGCCCTGCAGCTTATAAATGAGATGTCTAAAAATGAGTGTTACCCCAGTATATGGACATATAACACGGTAATAAACGGACTGTGTAAAATGGGTTGTCTTGCAGATGCCAACAATCTAGTGGATGATGCCATCACAAGAGGATGTCTACCTGACATATTCACCTTTAACACGTTGATTGATGGATATTGCAAACAGTTTAAGTTGGACACTGCTATTGAACTTATTGATAAAATGTGGGATCATGGCATCACGCCTGACGTGATTACATACAATACTCTGCTGGACGGGCTTTGTAAGTCTGCAAAGTTTGATGCAGTTATGGGAACTTTCAAAACGATGGTTGATAAAGGGTGTCTTCCCAATCTTATTACATACAACATACTTATTGAGAGTCACTGCAAGGCTCAGAAGGTACAAGAAGCTTTAGATTTGCTAGAGCAAATGAAACATATGGGTTTGACTCCGGATCTTGTTACTTTTGGTACGTTGATCAGCGGCTATTCCAGAAGTGGTGATTTAAGTGGAGCTTGCCAATTATTTAGGAAGATTGGCCAAAAGTATGGGCTCTCTCATACAGTAGCAACATATAACATTGTAATTAGCGCTTGTTCTGAAAAGCTAAGCATGGACATGGCTGAGAGTCTTTTTCATGAGATGGTTGATAAAGGCTGCCTTCCTGACAACTATACTTACCGTGTTTTAATAGATGGTTTTTGTAAAGCCGGAAATGGTTCTACTGGCTACAAGTATCTTCTGGAGAACATTGAGAAGGGATTTAGGCCCACACCAGGAACGTGTGGAAGGGTGCTTAATTGTCTTTGTGTGAACCATAGGGTCCTTGAAGCTGTTGGCGTAATCCAACTTATGGCGCGGAAAGGTATTGTCCCAGAAATAGTTGAGAGTATCTTAAATTCAAGTAAAAGGGAGATTGCTGCACCAAAGATTATTGTGGAAGACTTGTTGAAGAAGTGTTGTATAACATATTGTACATATGAACTCCTGTATGATGGGATTCGAGATAAAAAGCTACTGAAGGGAAATACTTCGTGAAGGCTCCCTGAGAGATTTAGGAAGAAGATTCTTGAGTTTGGTATGACATGAAGGCCTCTTTAAGTTGTTCATGGACAATGAATCGACTTTTTAAGTTTTCATCGTGATAATGCAGCCTTTTTATGATTAGTAAGTAGTTGAATTCTTATTTGTTTGTAGTTCTGTTGTTCAATGTATGCTTAGAAAGCCTCCATAGCTTAATTCTTTCTTCAGTGGCAAAAGTGATGTTTTAAATTTACTGGTTTTGTTGTTTCAGGGAAAAAAATTCCTTAGAAGTAATGGAGTGAACTGATGATTTAATATCGGGCAGGCCTAAGGTAACATATCTTTTTGAACATATAAACTGAATAGTTTACTTCACCTTTCAACTGTATCATCTTAGGAAGTTGGTAGTAACTTCAGGTAATCTGGTTTATTGTTGCAGACATGGAAACATAGGATTAAATCTTGGTTTCGATCATGGTGAAATATCGGTTGTTGTTGGCCAACCTTGCTTCAAAATGCAGGAAAATGTGATCGGGATAACTTCAAATCTTGATAACTCGGTTGTGTGTCTGTGTCACGGCTGACATTCAAATATGCATGGATGAGTAACTGGACTTATATTTATTGGGCAAAAATATCTCATGTCCGACAGGAATACTTGTGAACAAGTCAATTACCAGTTTACCATCAACTGTTTACCTGTCGATGAGATTGTCAGAAGGTTGGCGCTACCCAACCTGGTTGCCCCATCCCTATACTCAAATACGACCTCTTGATCAAATTTACACCCCTCTTTATTTTTCGATATTCAACTGTTCAGAAACCAGTCATTTTGTATTCTGTTCCCTTTTCTACAACTTTTGGAAATGTGGAAGGGTACAGACATGATATTTTTATTTATTCAGGAAGAGAGGAATCATGTAATGTTGGCTGAAACTGTATGATATTGTCTTCTGATTGGTATAGGACTCAATACTTGCTGCAAGGTGAGTCGTTTATTAACACTTTTTAGAGCCCGAGAAGTCCTGAATACACGAAGTGAAGCCCTTACTTTTGCCGTAGGAAATGTGCCATTGTTTGAAGAAGATAAAATACAGTACCAGACACTATTGTTCCGTGGTAGTGACATAATCATCTGCATATTCCAGGAAATTAGCTGATTCATTCAGTTTGATACCTCTTTATTTCACTGTCTGGTTCATAATGGCGGCCAGCTTCGTTCATCTTTGCTGGAGTTCCGGAGGAATCTTGACTCTTTGTAGAAATGTCTTTCTTCGCACTTGGTTATTTATAGCTAGTTTAAGGCAGGTCCGTTAATGTTGGCTATTTTGATTTGCTCATTAATAATGATTTATTAAGCTAGTTTTAAGTTAATTGACAGTCGTTGCGTTTGAATTTGGTTATCAATCAGGTGCAAATCTAGTCTTCTTGCATCCTCCATCACTAAAGCTGAAAAACTTGCTTTCGAAACGCGACTGAACATACGAGTAAAGTTGTCAGTTGTCACACTTCTATATGAGAGGAACTTTGATATGATGAAAATAACCTTTTTAATTTAAATTGGCTTAAATCTTTGTAAATTGGACTTGTTCCTCTGAAGAACTTACAGGGTACAGTACACTTTCAAAACAAAATGTTAATACATTTCATTCATCAGTCAAAAGATCTACTGATGCATTAGCATTGGATGCCGTGAATTAGGAAGACTGGCAAACTAGCAATGGTCGGCTGATTTCTTGACCGCCTTGAAAACTCACTCCTGTCGAGATTATAACTAAACAGATCATTAAGTGAGGTTAACTCAAGAACCTACAGCTAGTAGGCTATCTTGCATTCATATGCCAATGGCTTTGAATATGAGAGCCCTAGCCAAATTCCGAAGAGATGTTGATTTGCAGCAGCTTGTCATTCCACAGGCAAAAGAGAAATCAGGAGTTTAAACCTTTGCATTTTGACTCTAGTTTATTGTGGGATAAACTGAACAAAACCGCATCGTCTTGAAATGTTTACAGAAGTAGCCATGAGAACAATAGATGTTGGCTAGCTTATCTGAGAAATCATCAAATGATGGTACTCATAGGTCATGGCCTTGATTCTAAACGCGTTAGCATCAAAATTGCCTACATGACTCTCATTATACAAAACAAAGAGTAGCCATGGGAATAACGGATCAAGCGAGAGTCAAACATGGCTCCACCCAGGCTCCTTGCTCAACCTACTTCTACTTCTACTTCCCTTCATTCGCTTTCTAATCTCTTCGACTTCTTCCCATTGCCCTAAATCAGCACAAATGTTCGACAATGACACGTAAGCACCCGATTCATTAGGTTCTAACTGGAAAACCTTTTCAGCTGCTATTTTTCCAAGTTCAACATCACCATGTAGTTTGCAATAAGCCAACAATGTTCCCCATATCAAACAATCAGGCTCTATAGGCATGTTCTTAACAAAGCTTTCCGCTTCTTTAAGTCTTCCTGAGCGACCTAGAAGATCAACCATGCATGCATAATGACAAAGCCCGGGTTCAATTCCATAAATCTCGGACATTGACCTAAGATGGGAATACCCTTCCTCCACTAAACCAGTGTGGCTACAAGCAGATAACACTCCAACAAATGTCACTATATCTGGCTTTATTCCTTGACATTGCATTGCATCATAAAGTTTTAACGCGTCTTCACCTTTCCCGTGTTGTGCGTAGCTCACTATCATATTCGTCCATCCAATCAAGTCAAGGTTAACTATCTCATCAAACGCTTTTCGGCAATCATTAACAGCTCCAGTTTTTGAGTACATTGAAATCAATGCAGACCCAACAGAAACTGCAAACTGTAAACCTAATTTGATCACAAGTGCATGTAACTGTATGCCAATCTCAGGTCTAGTTAATAGAGCAGGAGACCCGAGAATAGACGATAATGTATAGTAGTCGACTGGAAGATCGGATAAAAGCATTTGACGAAGGACATGTAATGCCTTTCTAATGTTCCCATTTCTAGCATAACCTGAAACTAAAGCAGAGCACATAACATTGTCTTTTTTGGGAACCATGTCAAACACCCTTCTCGATGAATCTAGCGCGCCACATTTAGCATACATGTTTACAAGTGCTCCTCCAATGAGTCTTTCTTGGCTAAAGCCCACACGAAAAGCATAACCATGAACTTCTTTTCCTTTTATTAGGGAACCTTGAGAAGAGCACGCAGTTAGTAAACCTACCAATGGCAGTTGATCAGGTCTTATCCTCACAGCAAGCATCTCCCTGAACAACTGCATGGCTTTATCAGAATATCCATTTTCAGAAAATCCAGAAATCATGGAGCCCCAAGAGACGATATCTTTATCAGGGAGCTGCATGAAGATCTCATATGATTGCAACACTTGACCACATTTGGAGTACATAGTAAATAGTGAGCTACCAACCGAAAGATCAAAGATAAAACCTGTTTTCAGCACATAAGAATGCATCTGTCTCCCTTTTTCTAGACGTCTTGTGATGCTCAGGATACTTGCAATGGAAAAATTGTCGGGTTTAAGACCCATCAGTAATATTCTTCGGAACAATGAAATTGCTTTCTCAAACCTATTACTCTGAACAAACGAGCATATCATTGCTGTCAGTACACTTACATCTTCAGAGTCACCCTTTTCAAGAGACAACAGCTCTGCTAAACAAACTTCACCCAATTTAGAGTACGTGTTAATCAGAGCAGCTCTCACCGCAGAATCGGTTAACCAATGAGATTTTAGGATCCAGGAGTGCATTTGCATAGCCAGATCAATCATCTGTAACTTGGAACACGCACTAAGTAAGCTCGTGATAGTATACTTATTTACTTCAAACCCAAGTTTCCTCATTTCTCTTAAAAGGTTAATTGCAGACATAATGTCATTGTTTTGCACATATCTGGAGATCATAGAAGTCCACGAAACTACATTCTGAACGGGCATCCTCAAAAAGTTCTTTGTTGCTTCATCCATAGCCCCGCATCTGGAATATAAATCACTAATGGTAGTCCCAACAAAAACATCATGACCAGCACCATGTTTTATCACCAAGCCATGAACCTTCTTCCCTACTGCAACATCTCCAAGTGCGATACAAGCAGTCAAAACACCAGAAAACGTAAAACTATTAGGAAACACTTGACAACGGCGCATTTGATCAAAGAGCTCTACCGCTCTCCCATGATCCCCGCTCTTAACAACACCAGATATAATACTATTCCAACAAACTACATTCTCTTCAAACGGCCAATCACAAAACACCCGAAAAGCATCCTCAAAACTCCCATTTTTCGCAAACAAATCAATCATACCAGACCGAACATACCCATTTGAAAAGAACCCATCTTTCAACGTAAGCGAATAAATCAACTTCCCATGCAACACAGACCCTAAACCGCTACAAGCCGAGATAACACTCCCATAAGTATACTGACTACTCCCATACCCCAATGACCACCTTCGACAAAAATAGCCCCAAGCATCATTATACAACAAATTCTTATTAAGACCTGAAATCATAACATTCCAAGAAACATCATTTGGGCTAGGCATTCCATCAAACACCTTATGTGCATAATCAATCGCCGTAAGTTTCAAATACCAACCAATCAAAGAATTAATTAGAAACACATCAGTACATAAAGATGGCAATTTGATCAAATGGGCATGTAATTTTTTTGCATCTTTAAGTGTACAAACCCTAGAATTGTTCTTCCAAGATGACAAAATCTCATGTGGGTCAATATGATTAATAAAAACATCATTATTTTTTGTATAATTTGGTGAATTATTTAAGCTAATTGCAAGAGAATTTGTACAAATGTTAGAAATAAATGATTTTCTGAAATTAGGGTTTTTGTTGATTAATTTACTAATCATTTTTTGCTGTTTTTTCATTGGCATGAATTGTTGCAATTAAGGTTTTGTCAATTATAAAGCGGGCGGGAAATCAACTTTAAAATGGTTATCATGGATTAAAATGTTTTTGTTAAAATTGGGGAACAGAAAGTCAGGATGGCCGAGTTGGTCTAAGGCGCCAGTTTCAGGTACTGGTCCGAAAGGGCATGGGTTCGAATCCCATTCCTGACACTCTGCCTTTTTTTCAAGATTGTGTAAACCGTAGAGTGCCACTTGAAGTACACTCCTCTTCATTTTTTTTTTTTTTTTCCTTTTTGCCATGTAAATAATTTAGATTTCTGTTTTAACCGAGTTTGCGGAGTTGAATATATTATATGGATAATAGAATACATTAGTGTGTCTTTGCTATTTTGAGTAAGCTCTATTGGATCGTACTTTCTATACCTTAAACATAATGAGTATATGTCCAATGAAGGAAATAAAATACTCCGTATTTATGATAGTCTATTAATTTGTTTATTAAGTTTGGCGAACTTTAATTATTACAAATATAGTAAATTATTTATAAGATGAATAAGTTTTGTTGTCTAAATCCATCAGGGAGTAAGCAGAGACTGTACAAACGTTATGTGACAAATGATTTAAATGTTCGCAAAATATTGAATTGTTAAGTGCCCATGTCAAACCTTATGAGATGAAGAAACTTAAATCTGTTAGGAGATGAAAATGATCCTAAGCTATATGTCTTTAGATGTTCACAAAACATTGAATCGTTAAGGCTTTAAGGGAATAGTAAACGTTATATGATGGAACACATTCTCTAACCAGTTAAGTTATTACACACGTTATGAGAAGAGTAAACTAAAACTCCATGGATCTAATGACTTATGTTAAAAGACAAGTATTAATTATATTCACCAATACCGAATCCAAGTCTCATTCAAATCCTTAGAAATATGTGTATTTGACTATATAATCTCCACTATAAATCCGGGTTTAGACCCGTTGCTTGATATGTGGATCCATATCCGACACAAATTTATCGTGTCAAAAGCTTTTAAATTCACATTCGTGAAATCATTATTGATATCGCGTGCACTTTAATCACAACTACCAGTCTATGTTCCAACTTCCACCCATGCTCCAAATTTCAATCTTATTTCCACATTGCTATTATGAGCATGTTATACTTGAATTCACTAGGACCTAATAGTAGGGGAGGACGTAAAACTATGATTTTGAGGTAACGAATTTTCCTCATATTGTTTTATGCTTGTCTAAGTGTCACGTTTAAGAAATTCCTAATAAAAATCGATAATTTAAACCATTTTTTAAAAGTTTGGGATAGCGAGTGCTCGCTAACCCTGATGGTGTGGTATATTTATCCTTCTTTATGGCTATTTGGTGACCTACTGACTTGTTGGCCATTGTTGCTCCATTGGCCAATATGTGGTTACAAATGCATTGTGTAGTTTCGATCTTGGTGGATGCACATGCACTCTAAATCACACCAAACACTTTTCACATTCTTAAATATACATCTTTTCCAACTTACTAACCAAACTAAACTAAGCCGACACATAAAAAGGTACGAAAAAATAAAAACTACTCGAAATGGGAGAATCGGTGGAAAATGTCAAGTTACATGGGATGTGGGCAAGTCCTTGGGTAAGAAGGGTAAAAATTGGCCTTCAAATTAAGGGTATATCTTACGAGTATATCGAAGAAGACTTGAAAAACAAGAGCGAGTTACTTCTAAAGTATAATCCGGTTAAGAAATTAGTTCCGGTGTTGGTTCATGATGGAAAGCCTATTCCCGAGTCTTTGATCATTCTTCAGTATATCGATGAAGTTTGGACTACTACTCCCAAGATCTTCCCCGTTGAAGATCATTATTTACGTGCTAAAGTGCGATTTTGGGCTAGTTTCATCGACTTACAGGTTGTTAACCCAACTCATTAAACTCTCACCATTTCAGTAGGTCTTTCCGAGGCAATGTGACTCTATTGCGCTCTTGCAAGAATTTGTATATCACGTCGTTTGAACTCTTTTCCTAATGTAATCGTCTTGTACTACTTTCTTGCAGTTGTTTGAGAGGCTCAGGGACGTGGTGAAAGCTCCAAATGATCATGAAGAGGAGAAGATCGTCAAAGACATCCAAGAAAGCATGAAGAAATTAGAAGCAAACGCTAATGATCTACATTCTGGGGACTCGAATTTGAGTGAAGAAAGCATGGAGATCTTGGACATATTGATGGCAACATTGTTGCCGATAATTGAAGGTGTTGAAGAAGCCATAAATGTCAAGTTCATACACCCTGAAAACTACCCTCTGACATTCTCATGGATGAAGTCTTTCGGTGGTCTTCAAGTTGTTTTAGAGACCGCTCCAAATCATGAAAACTTGGTTAAATTTCTCAAAAAGCTTAGACAATTCTTTAGAAGAAACGTCTCGTAATTTCATTTTTAACGGAGAAAATAACGATATTGAAATACTTCGATATCACCCCGTCTTGTACTTTCTTTAACCTTTCGAATTTCTATGTATTCAAAGACGAGAAATATGAAACTATTCCACATAGGTCAGTCACTTGTGCATCAGAATGAAAATCTTATTTTTGGAGTTATAGTGGCCATATAGCCGTATAGGTCAACCTTGTTGCAAAAGCCATTCTAAAAGATGGAATTTCAGCTAGAAAACGACCAGTTTTCTGAAGAAATCGAAACTCGTTTTGCAATAATAGGAAACTACATTGCGCTTTCGTGAGTACAAATAGTCGGACGGTTCTACCTTCACGGTCACTGTTTGACATTCATGTCAAATCTTTGAAATGACAAGAAAGTCAGTTGTCTTACAGTGAAATCCTAGAGCATCTTAACGAGGTTTGGACCGGAAAACCTACGTAGGGTCCCAATTAGGGGCAATCGTGGAGCATTTCAACAAGGTTTAACCCAAATACCTACCGTAGGGTCCCAACTTCGGACCAAGTGCCCAAACATGCTTTTGGACAGCCTTATTTCTTACCGGCAAGAGAACATTAAAATTAACAACTCCAGTGCAGAAAGAGTTCTCATGGGAGGAGAGACAAGAGTGTTTACTAGGGTCAAGTTGGTTTCCGAGGGTAGGGGAGGGTTTGGTTAAGAAGGGTAGTGAGGTCAGTGGATGTTTCGTGATGAGATGGCTGGGCAAAAACTGGGGTAATGGTGGTTGGAATAGAGATGGAAGTGTATTAGGTCAGCCGGGGGGAAATTAGTAATTGTAATGGATAAAACAATACGAGTACTAAAAATGGCGCAGAAGAAATACGTAAAGAACACGGTAAGGGCGAGAGAGAATAGAATTTAGCAACATCAACATAAACAAAAATGCTCATTGAAACTCCAGACAATCACCTCACAGTGTCGAGGTAGTAATGCGGACAAGTGTACCAAACTACCAACCGGTAAAAAGTGTTCTTCCTACAAATCTGGGTTTAACAAACAAAACTAACCAAAACACGGACAGTCTAGGTTCTGGAAGCCTGCTTTTCTTTGGTCTTCTGAATCTTCAAAACCTTCTTCACAATCTTCTGCTCTTCTATCAAGAAAGCGCGAATAATCCTGCAAGTTTCACAATCAGTTAGTCTCATTAGGCACCTCGTCAAATATCTAATGGACTAATCAATCAAAAGGCCATGAGCAGAGGATATCAAGCACAAACCTCTCACGAACGGCCCCACCAGATAGTACACCACCATATGGGCGATTCACAGTACGCCTGTTCCTAGGTAATCTACTTCTCTTATATTCTGTTGGCCTCAAGTGTGGAATCTGTTCACAAGTTCCGCACAACCAAACATAAGCGACATTCAAGCAGCAATTTTTTGGGGAAAAAAAGGGTTCCATGCCAATTCGGGATAATTGGCATAGTTGACCAAATTATTTGAAAAGAGAGCACAAAGAAGCAACTAACATCACAGGGAACAAAAGGTTCTGCATCCATTACGGAGTACTGAAGTTGTTTAGTTTTTCAAGTCAAATTGGCATAAAAATACAACCTATCCGTATAGACTATAGAGTTAGAAATGAAACATGTAACACGAACACAAAGTGGACAGAATAATGCACTAGCAACCAAAAATTAAGAGCTGCACAGCCGTCCCCTCTCACACATTATAACAGGCAAATGACAATGAACTGACATTAAAAGATACATTCAATACCAAACCAGAACATGTGGAAGTGTTGGGATCACCATAAGTATAGACGCTTTGACTTTATCCTAAAATGAGGATCCCACTATTGAAAAAATAAGATGTAATTAAGAAGTGGACAAATATATCCAAGGAAATGAAGACTAAAAGCATAGAATTGATACATTCTTCATAAACGCCTCAATTTCAGTTTAAAGAGGCGCAGAGGGACCAAGGCAACGAGGCAAGAGGCACGGGCCTTTTAAATTCGAGTCATCCTATTTTTAGTGAAAAAAAATAATTCCAAATAAAATTTTGGACAACAATACCTCTTTTTGAAGTTTTCAAGTTGGTTAAGATGTACTCCGTAATGAGTAAAAGTTAAGAATAATGGGGCAAAATGGCATAGTTTAAAGATCCAGAAGACAGATATGGCAACAATACCTCTTTTTGTGTTGTCCATCTTTCGACGTATTACTTGTGGTTCGTGGGAGGGGAAACGAATGGCCCTACTATCAAACACGGGAAACTACATTTTTCCCTATTCTTCTCCTCCCTATTACTACATCCAAATTTCAAGCAAAGCTTAAAAGAATATTTATCTTATCTCCACAGGATATATATAACTAAGCACTAAACCAATTTCACAATAATAATAGCACTTTCTGTTATCGGTAGTTTTGAAATGGTCTTGCCTTTTGCACTTGGTTACGAAAGATGCTACTGGTTAAACAACCTTGGACTCTTACGAAAAACTTTAGTAACTACAAACCTTATTAACTTACTCCCTCCATCTCATTCATTTGTTTACCTTTATTACTTTTTTGTAAGGGGTAGTTTAATCAAAGGTAAAGTGGTAAACAAATGATTGGGATGGAGGGAGTAGTTACTAACCCATATTCAACAAATAACCCTAGCCTCTCAATCATCCCCCAACTCCATCAACTACAAACCAACGATGCTCCAATGTCTTACCAGTGTAGTCAACCTTTCAATCCTCCCCAGGTCTCGATCGACATTTTTCATATGAAATTAGACTTAAAACAATGCAGAAAACATATATTCAATACCAATACAAGTATGAAAGTTGTGAGCACATGCATATATTGACATATAATGATCGCTCAACACAAGTAAACTTTAAACAATGGTATAGCTACGCAGTGCAGACAGAGAACATACTCCTTGGATCCTCTTTCCGGTGACAGGGCACTTAGGACCACTTGCTCTCTTCTTTGTGGTCTGGTACACCAAACGACCACCTAAAAACCATCACAAATAAACCAATATTAAGTCCAAACACCTAGCTTAAATCAAATGTACAGATAAGTGAAACCAACCAACAACACTAAATCATGAAAGATCAACAATAGGAACTATAAAGATCATAAACTATAGTCACTAACCAAATAAGTCATACGGAAACAAAACAAAAGAAAGACCACAAATTACAAGGAATGAACATATCCCCAAAGTAACTTTGGTTATTTGATCGTGTTGGTTTCCGATCGGGTTGGGACAATTAGGATTGGTTTCGATGACTTGTTGAACATCAGCTTGGGTCAACACAGTTCGAAGAGCCAAAATATTCGGGTTTTGTCCAATTGGGTTTTCAAAAAGCTTGGGTGGGTGAATTGGTCTTACACATTAGACCCTAATATACCATAAACCTAACAATTCAGAAATTCAGTCGAAACGAGCATGAAACTACGTCTTAGTCAATACAAACAACCTCCAAACTTCAATTCTATCAACAATTCTCAGCAAAGCGGATAACATTCGGCATAATCACTAAAATTGTGCAACATAATTCTATAGAGTACCCAAAAATATTACTCCCTGCGTCTCCGTCTTTGCGAGGGGTATTTTAATCAAAGGTAAACAATCGACTGAGATAAATGAAGTACTTTACACTCTAAATAATTCATAAACCATTACACAATGTACAGAAGCATCAATTAGGGTTTTTCACAATGCCTCAATAACAACATCATCAAAATGAAAATAATATTAAAATCGAAAAAATACACAGAAATTCCCAAATCAATACAAACAAAACCCAGAAAACATAAGATGAATTGAAATAAAAAAAATTGAAAATAGAGAGTTATGAAGAATACCAGGTGTTTTGACGATACGGTGTTGGTTGGATTTGGTGGCATAACTATGGCGCCTGCGGTATGTGAGACGTTGCACCATTTTTCCCCAAATTGATTAGAATTGTGAAAATGTTTGCGGCTGATTCAGATTTGGGAATTTTTGGAGAAGGTGATGATTATAAACCCTAACTTTTTATGGACTTCTAGATGCAACAAGCCTACAAGGTGGAACTTTTGAAACATCTTTTTGTTTTGACGGCCCAAATGCTCATATTTGGTTTGGTTTTCTATTCATTTTTTTTCCCTATTTTTGTAAAATTTTATGTTGTTCCTTGAATCCTCGTATTTTTGTATTTTAAAAAATAATGTTTATAGGATAATTTTATTATTGGAATTTTTTTTCATTAATTTAAAGCTTACTATTTTTTTCATTGCGTTAATATTAGAAAAATGTGTATGAATTTACCGGTAATATGAGTCGTATGAACTCGTCTATACTGAACTTATAGGAGTTAAACCGAACTTATAAGAACTTAACTTATAGGAACTTATAGGAACTGAAATGAACTGAACTTATAGGAACTGAACTGAACTGAACTTAATTTAACTTATAGGAACTGAACTGAACTTAAAGGGGGTGACTTCAAGTCCAAAAGAACAGGGCCTAACTCTTGGCTACGGCCCTACGGGTTTATAGAACGGTAATGTTTCTTTTCAAACCAATTATCTCGCAAAGGGCTTGAATTTGGGATTTTGTAAAGATGATCAATTTAAAAAAAAAAAAAAATTTACCGCTATATGAACTCGTAGCCGAGAATTAGTCATCGTCTAATTTTTTTTATGAAAAAAGTGGGGTACACCCTTAAAAAAAAACTTAAAAGTTTAAGGATATAAGTGAGTAAATTTTATCCAAGCCCAATAAGTTAAGAGTTTAATTGATCAAATAGTCAGTCACGTATGTTAAAACTTGGAGAATTTTCACAAATATGGACAACAGTAAATCTGGGTTAAGACAAAATATGTGGTAGTATTTAACATATTTTAAGCCTAAGATAGATAGTGTTCATCATAAATAAGAATTTGTGTACAGCCATATGCATGGGCGGATTTGCCATTTGGGGGAGGGAAAGTGAGGGCAACTCACTACTCACATGACTCAAAAATTCTAGCTATATGTACCAACCAGCAACCGGCAACCGATTAGTTCCCCTTGTATGCAATGTAATATGACTAGTGTAGTGGTAAGTGTATTGGACTTATAACATGTAGCCTAGCTGCCTAGGTTCGATTCCTATGGTCAAGTTATTTTGCTTTTTGGTTTTTATTAGTTTTAAAATATGAGAAAATTTAATGATCATCACTTTTTTCATTGCTTATATTTTATCCATGTAAAATGTACTTTTATTTCCGGCATTCAATATAAACATATGTAGCCTTTTGCGATATCTAATCATGTATGTATGTCGATAAAAGAGAAAAAATACGTAAGTAAGCGCAAAATATTACAGAAAAAAAAAAATTTATGTCACCCCAAACCAAAATTCCTGCATTCGGGCCATATGGTTTACACACAAGGGAAAAAAGATGGTGATGTAGTGTCCAGTGTCCACCAACTTGCACATAATAACACTTTCACCATGGCTACCAATTGCTATCTTTGAGTGAGATTGTTCCTTAATACTCCGTATGATATAAATGGTATTAGACTTTTCAATGACTTTAATGTTCAAATTGCAAGTCTACTGAACCATTTATGTTCACTTGATAAGGTTAACTTAAGTAGAATTTATTGATTAATTGATATATATCCGTTTTTTAAGTCTAAATATTTCGCTTATTACTCCGTATTGTATAAGAATTAAGATCATCGGATCGATTAGCCGCCTTAGCAATGAAGGACATTATTTCAGTTCAATGATCATCTTATATTACAAAGTTAAATCAGTCATATACAGACATAATTGTACATTCGTACAATAAACATTTTAATGTAAATCTTGCTCAATTAGATATTGCATAGTATAATAACTAAATAAAGAATAGTTTCAAATTTTAGTCCCAATCTTGGCTCACTACAAAGTATGCATGCTTGGTGATTTGTTCATCAAATTGAGGGTGGAGAATCAAAGAAAGAGGAGATGACTAATTATTTGATAATAAGTAGCCCAAATTGAGTGACGAGCGTCGATGATCAAATCGATCATCTAAAACATTTCCAATCTAAAACGTAAACAATTGATTGAGACACAAAAAAATAAAATAGGTAAATAAATAATCGGACATAGTTATTAGTACATGGTGATTGTATCTAGAAGAATAGTTAGTGATATTTTTTCAGTGCGAATAAATAATGAAAGCAAAGGGTTTGATGCAACAAGTGTAATGTGACGCTTAAGGTATGTATTAACCTAATGAACCTGATAATCGCAGGACTTGTAGCCTCAATTAATTTAATGCACCTCCTTTCTGAAGTCGATATCTCAAGAGCAACAAGTATGAATGCATCATGCATGAAGCATGTACGGCTTGATTTTTCAACATTTTCCTTTTATGCACCAGCTATTCTTGTTTAAAGACAATATTCGTTTAAATTTAAAACGGATTAAATATCACTTCATATAAGTATATAGTCCGTAGACAAATATTTTACCTTTTCCAATACATTATGTTTTTGTCATATTCATCCCACACAAATATTTTTGACCGTCTTAAACTTATGACGGATAATGTACGTGTTTATGCAACTTTGGTTTATTTTTTGTACATTTTTATAGACCACCGTATAGAGGCATTATTATATAATTTCCTCCGTTTTGATTACTTGTTTAATTTGGAGTATTTCATTAAATTCTTTACGATTTTATAATGGGAAATTTTCTTATGCATAATTTGATCACCTAATTACATTATTGTCCATTTATCATTGTGCTAATAGGGTTGTACCTAGGGAGTAGTACTCTGTCACTATCCATTAATTAACAACTAGTGCAGATCCAGCGCAAAAACGCGGCTTTTTAGATTGTTTTTTTAGAGAATTTAACAATTAAATTGATTGTAAAAAAAAGAAATTTTAATAATGTGTCGTTATAAGATGTAGAAAATTACATTTTTAGCCCGAATGAAATTGATAGTTGAAATGAAGTTTTTTAATAAAAAAAGTAATTTATTACAAATAAGATTGTCAGTTTAACATAAATAACACATGATTCTTTTTACCATAAAAAAAAATATGAAACAAAAAAATTGAAATGAAAAACTAATCAAAGATAATTAAGTTAAGTTATGATTTTTTTTTTAAAATTTTTTTCTTGACACGAAGGTAATAGTAAGTACGGAGTATGTGTCAAGTTATTTTTTACAATAATAATTATTGCATTACTGAGAAATTTAGCAACTTATAGTTTATTGTTTAATACCAATTTTATTTTATTTTAATGAAAAAATCATTATTATGATTTTAATAAAAAAGATTAAAGTTTAATTATAAGAATATATTAATTGAAAACATAATAATGTAATGAAAGGAAGTTTTAGTTATTGCCTTATTTAGTTTGATACTTTTTGGAGGGAAAACTAAAGAGAACTTTTATTCTCTTAGTAGTAGGGAGATTAACAT
>JAGPOY010000587.1:1725-24319 GCA_018983105.1 Silene uniflora | reverse complement strand
TTGATAAGCCGATATTTATATGTATTTTTACCCCTTTAATATTATATTTTCTATGTCGTCTTTCATATATTTAAGCTAAGTATAATAATTTCGCGAGTTTTGAGATTTTAACCCGTCTTATAGTATTTTGAGCTAAATCGGGTTATTACTATCGATTTTGATATATTTAACGCCGCCCCGGGTAATTAAAGATTGGATGATACTAATTTGCTTACATGTTATACCCAGGTTTCGTATTTGGGCCATATCTCCCTCATCCGGAGTCCAAATGAGTCGATTCAAGTTGCTATGGAAAGCTAAGATCGAGACCTACAAGTTTTGTGTTTTGGGCTAGAGCAAATTCTGATGTTCAGAAGGTCGAAACTCAGCATCAATTGGACTGAACTGTCCAGGAATTCAGCAACAATACAATTCAAGTTGGTCTAATGAAATTTACAAATAATTGCAAGAGCATTATGACCCATTTTCCACATTCTAGCCCATCAGTTAATAGAAGAATAAGCCTAAAGAGGTGATGAGAGAAGATCAAAGACCATTTCCCTACGCAAAATACACAAGCAGAGAGCAAGTGAAATTACTATGGTCATCAATGGTGAAGATCGATCGTATAGTAACGGCTGTACTCATTATTCCGATTAAAGATGGAATTAATTGTCAGAATTCAAGAGCAGTGAATGGGGGTTTGAGGATCCTATTCCCGATTTTTCCTCCTATAAAATCCCCTTTTGGTCTCACAACAAGGGAATCAGACGGGAAGACAAGAAGAAGAAGCCGGAGCAGTTCAAGGGTATTCTCAGTCCGATTTCTACCCGATTATCATGAGCTTCTCTTATCTTTATCTTGTTTTTACTGTTTTCATTAATAGTATGAACTAATTTATCAATAGGAGTATGTAATCGACTATTGGATATTGTGGTTTATGAGATTATGTTTATGTTTTGAATGATTAATTAGTCTTTCGGGTATTTATTCAAGGTTCGTAATTTGACCTTCAAATTCGTGTTTATTAATTTGGTTTGGCCATCTAAATTGTTTACATGAATTTACTGTTGGATTGATAGTGGTTTTGATTAGGTTGCAGCTTACTGGTCTAATCTTAATCGCTAGAWTCTTGCTTAATAATTCCGTCTTACAGAGTTGCAGCTTACTGGTTCTGTAAGATTGAATCGATTGGTTTTCTTAATGCGACTGAATTCGTTGACTCGATACGTGCTTACATGGTTGAGCCGATATAATTGGGTCAGGATTAAACTTGCGTGGGTTAACGGGGTTTAACAAGTACGAAAGATAAAACGGGTAATTTACTTGCTTA
The DNA here is from genome assembly GCA_018983105.1 of Silene uniflora. NCBI lineage: Eukaryota > Viridiplantae > Streptophyta > Magnoliopsida > Caryophyllales > Caryophyllaceae > Silene > Silene uniflora. The sequence goes on along the minus strand of JAGPOY010000587.1, from coordinate 23,007 downwards.
CAAGGGATTAGCTGTTAACCAATCTATCCGATGGCTAATTAAGTGAATCGATGATTGACCCAATATCTATAGAAAATTACATACCTCCTATTATTTGCAATTACAGTTTCTAATCTTTTAATTTAAAGCCGTCTTTAGCTGCGTTAACTATACAACAACCAACTCATACAAACCCCCCCATTTATTTACTGTTTAGTTATATACTCACTATTAATAGCAATCTGAGATAATAAAATTAGTCCCTGTGGGTTCGACCCTTACTTGCCCTACTACTAGTTAGCTAGAGTTTGTAAGCGAAATATAAATTTAATTTTGACTGCGCAAACGACGCGCATCAATAGGTGAAAGAGCAAAGAATGAAGAAATGGGGTTGTTGGGGTAAGTTGAGGTACCCGTGTAAACCTCACTCGGTCCAGCTGTCACTCGGTCGAGTGACGGTTCACGGTTCACTCGATCGAGTAGTACCTTTACTCGGTCGAGTAGCCAAATTCCAGAAATTTTTATTCTTCTGTAAACCCGACCACTCGGTCGAGGAATTAGGCACTCGGTCGAGTGCTAACTCGTACTCGGCGAGTGATTGTTAGGACCTTTGGTTTCGCACAAGTTCGATTTATAGCGCCCCTGAAAATCAAAGAAGGAGTTGGGAGTCCATCGGTTCTTAGTGGAGCGTCCCGTGTTAGTTCATGTAATTACTACAACTCTAATACGCATGGGACGGGCATGAGCTTTTCAAGTAGCGGGAATTAAGCTCCTTACAACACACATCACCCACCCATAGCATGTTTCATGCATGAACACAACTTTCGGCCTCATTGCTACTACTAGGCATGCATCATATCGACAAGTACATTAAATAAATCTTATCGTACCATAACCATTAGCAATTATATGTATCGTTCACATAGCGTTCCCCCGTGCTTTACTATCTACCCACGTGGTGATCAACCGATGCAATAGGCACTAGCTTTGACATGAGGCCATGAGGGCGCCCACTCATCCAAAACCGTACTCCAATTGCACATGAGTTGGGTTCATTTTACTTGACACTCCTAAGTTCATTAATTCATTGGTTTTAGGTTCCACGACCGCGCTCTGATACCACCTTGTAACACCCCGATTATCCGGCCAAGATAATCAGGCATTACCATTTCGGTTACCCGAGGTAGTGTTTCAAAACGACAATCAAGAGACACTTTAGTTAATTATACAAGTTAGTGATTACATAAACATACACTATAAAATAAATACAATTCAAGATGCTACGACTACTCTAGACTAAGCTCCTCTCGTGACTCGACAAGCTCATCCCATCTCCCGCGTACTAATCAAGCAACATGCACATAACTACTCCCCATATGATCAAGAAACGTCATATGGATCAACTCAGGCCACCCCAAAAGAGACAGGTGACAGACACACAACACACACGTCAGTCTCATGACAAACGCATATAAAAGACTTAATATAATATATGCAAGCAAGTACAATAAGATGGTAAATATCGTCCACTCCTACCATCCTGACACCGGGACACGCCTAGACGTGCCACTATCACACGAAGTACTCCGATCACGTCGGTGGTACCGGACCCGAGTGCGACTCGAGTCCCCTGCCAGGCGACGTGCCTCAACCACACGCGCCCCTCTACCCTCAAGTCATAAATGTGCGCATCCCCTTTGGAGTGGGAAGCTCCAAAGGACAACTCGAGAGGAAGATGGTCTCCCAACCGTCTCCTGTCTCCTCAACAACGACATATTATCACCCATCCATCGGATGGACAATTTATCAATAATCACAAAAATACATGATACACCGATTAATATTTATAGGGAAATTCTCACTTGTACCCCTCTGGTATGACCTAATCCCATTTGTACCCTTACTTTCTAAAAAGGCCCGCTTATACCCTCTAACTTTCTAATTAGTCTCACTTATACCCCTTAAGTTTAGTAAATGACTAATGTTGAGGATAAAGTGGGGAATAAGGGTAAAATATTAATGTTGAAGATGAAGCGGAGTCATATAAAATGAAAAACGATTTTTGTTGAAGAGAAAAAAAATATTTTTGTTAGGCTATGCTCTTTATATTGTTTACGAAGCCTTTAACATCTTGCTTGACGGTATTTAACACTTCTCTTCCCCACTCCTTAATGACAAGCAAAAATTCATTTAACGTCTTAATTGTTTGTGCTTAATATTATGGTCACGATTTCTATGTAACTAGGATGTTAGAGTGTGTATTTTCTTAAAAGTAGGGCTACAAGTGAAATTAACCTTTACTTGGGGTATAAGTGAGAAGAATTAGGAAATTGGAGGGTATAAGTGGGCTTTCCTGAAAACAAGGGGTATAAGTGGGATTAGCTCAAACCACATGGGTACAAGTGAGAATTTCCCATATTTATAACATGAAACTGAGTAGGATTAGTCTACCTCTAGCACGCATCCCAAGCTAAGCGAATCCGACCCGATTCCGTCTTGCGAAACCGTCTCATCCTAGACATATATATATCAAAACTATCATAATACATCCGGATACTCAACCACATAAAGATCCCTCCTCTATGTATACTAATACTATCCCAATTAACACTAATCTTTCACTAATTAAATACTAATCCTAAACTTAATACTAATATTAACTAATTAAGGAGGAGAGAAAGGTAGAACATCAACTTACAAGAATGGATGGAGACTATAGTGATTGCTTCCTCGTAAGACCTTGCTCATCAATGGGGGAAGGTGGTTAGATGGAGAAGATGGAGTTTAGAGAGATGGGGTGGTAGGTGGAAGTAAAGGATTGGGGTTTGGATAAGGGTGAAATCTCAAAATAGGATTTCACGGGTACTGCCAGGTGGCACTCGGTCGAGTGAACTTTTCACTCGACCGAGTGGAAAGCACTCGATCCACTAGAGTTCTACTCGGTCCACTTGATATCGTCCTAATTTAGAACGATTTAGTCCCGTCTTATTAATTTATCCGACTCGATTTTGTGTGCTTAAATGATTAAAAAGCTCATTTAATTACTAATTTATAATAATTAGTCGTCTTAATAATAATTAGTAATTAATTGCATTTATATATAATATTAGTATTATTATTATTTAATGCGCAGGCGAGACGGGATTGTGAGAAGAAATGACGGAGTTGGGAAATAAGCTAAGTATGGAAAACAAACGAAGAAAACAAGTTATAAGTCAAGCTTGAGACGGTCTTTGTTGAGCTTTTACTACCACCTCCGGCCTCCGTGGGAGCCACCACTCACCACCACTGACATCCTTATACATCCACCATCGCATTCCACCCACCCATGACCGTGGCCAGCCACCACAGCCGCCACCACGACGCCACCTTTACCCCCTGCCCACAAACACTAAAATCCAACCATTTTGCGCAACCGTCTTTCAACCACCATTTCAGCCACCACCAGCCACCATATAAGCCTCCCACTACGACCAATAACATCCTCCCACTTCCACCTCCACAACCATACCACCCACGACCACCATCGACCACCACAGTAGGCTCCACGACCTCCCCTTCGAACCCCATGCGCGCTACTTTGTCCTGTTTTTGATGCCCAAACCAAACCACCATTAACCACCGTGGCAGCCACCTGCGACACCATAGCAGCAACACCGAACCATCACCATCATCAACCCATTTCACCCGACATCAATTCACAACAACTCGACTCCGTGGTGCCTCAATCTCACAGACGCGACGCCACCAAAACACCGTGCTTCTCTTTCAACCACCAGCAGCAGCGACTCCGATCTCCTCTGAATCCAACGCGACAGTAGCACCGCCACTCGACCACAAATTAACCACCAGAGGCCGCCGAGCTCCACCGCACTTCGGATGTCTTCGCTCCTTGCTTCTGAGTTTCCGGTTTTGCTGATTGAGTGACTGTTTGATTAGTTTGTGTTGTAATGACTAGCATGCCCTTTTACTTACTCTCCTTGTCTAGTTTAAGTTGGGGCATTTATGTCTTTTATTGAGTTGTGCACTCCTAGTATTTAAACTCTTTTTGCAAAAAAAGAGAGCAGACCCTAGACAATATTAGTTCGTAGCTTTTGGGTAGAAGACAGTAGGTAGAAGTAGTTTAGAAAAGGGTTTTTTGTCAAACACAACCTTTAAAAAACTTTTTCTTCCAAACACCACCTTTAAAAAAAAGTTTGTCAAACACCATCTTTAATAAATTTTTTTTTGTCAAACACGACTTTTTGGCCAAAGTTTGAGCGCTTGTAATGAGGTGACTTTCACTCGATGTTTGAGATAGCAAACGAGGTCAGTTTGAGGTGTTTTTGGACTCGTTGGAAAGGTGGGAGTACATGCTTTACAACGGTTGTCAACACGATGGTCAAAGGTGGACTTATGTGGGGTAGATTTGCGCGTAAAGTAAGGTTGGTCAGAGAAAGGGCTAGAAGTTTAGGTTTACAACAGTTTGTTAGAGAGGTTTTCAAGGGTCTTTTAATGGGGTTATGATGTTTTGTTTGGTTTGAAATTTGGTATGTAGGTTGAGGGGAGTGAAGAGTATGTCGTAGTTGTGTTGTTTGTCGTGGTCAATGGTTGCAAGTGATGGTTCAAGGGGAGTAAATTGACCCACGAAAATATCCTATTTCGACTTACATCAACCCCTTAAGACCAGCCTTACTTTACATACAAATCTACCCCACATAAGGCCACATTTGACCACCGTGTTGACAACCGCTGGAAAGCCTGTACTCCCACCTTTCCAACGAGTCCAAAAACACCTCAAACCGACCTCGTTTGCTATCTCAAACATCGAGTGAAAGTCACCCTATTACAAGCGCTCAAACTTTGGCCAAAAGGTCGTGTTTGACAACAAAAAATTTATTAAAGGTGGTGTTTGACAAACTTTTTTTTTAAAGGTGGTGTTTGGAAAAAAAAAATTTTAAAGGTTGTGTTTGACAAAAAATCCTTTAGAAAATCCACAATATTTCTCATCTTATTTCTTTTCCTTATTAGTTTAATTAGAGTTCTAATTTAGTAATTAATTTGGGATAAGATTTCATCTTTTGTAATCCATATTCAAGATCTACTCTTTAATGTTCATTTCCATTCAAGTTTGGTATAATTTCTCTTATCCTTTTATCTTTTATTATTGTTATTTCAATTAGGTAATTCATATTTATTTTGATGGTTAATTTAATTAGAGTTTGTTACTTTGTTAAATTAGTCATGTTTATTTTTATGTTATTGTTGTTGGTTAGTTTAATTATTGTGTCTTTAATTATGTTTGAGTAGATTTATTTCTAGGGTGATGGTTGTTTTATGTTTAATGTTGGTAGTTAGCATGATTAATTTAGCTTTAATTATAATTAGTGGGTAGATTAATACTAGGGTTAGGGGAAGATCTTGTAGGGTAAATGAGTCGTATTTGAGTCGTGTTTTGAATGTTAAATGTTTGTGTTGGATGATTGTCTCTTGTCTTGTGTTTTGAGCTTGTTTGGGGGAGTGACTTAAACGAGAGTTTGTTCTCTTCCTTGCTTGGTTTGACTTGCCTACAACGAGAGTCGGGACTAGTTAGACCGCACTAGATAAGTGGGTTCGGACTTGTTAGGACGAGACTTCAACTAGACTTGACCCAAGGACCGTCTTATATCGAGAGATAAAGACACACCTAGACTACATTCCCCATTATATCTTTTATTACGACTCAAACTTGACCCATCCTACTTGGGTGACCCCGACACCCTAGTGTGTCTTCTCATTGTTCTTACCTTGTTTGTTCACTTGTTTGTTTATTTATTTCATGTCACTAGCTTAGATATTTAGCATAGAAATCATTCCAATCCTCTTGTTTGACTAGACTAAAACTAAGACAAAGACTTGTAGCCTAACCCCACCATCCTTGTGGTTCGACCCCGATTTATACTACTTAAATTGGGTTATTCTATAAATGCTTTTGATCGGGAGATGACGACAAATCCCGCTATCACCACTGCCAATCCACTAAGCCTCGAATAGGTTCTACTCGGTCCGCTTGACTCAGCACTAGGTTGAGTAAACTCAAAAGTTCGGGTTGTTACAATTCTCGAGATTTATTTCTAAATCCGTGTCATTCCAAAACTCTTCCACATATTTTAGTATAAATAGAGGCCTTCGCCCTCCATATTTCTCACGCGAGTGTCCGCCCTTCTCTTCTCTCTTTGCATTCTAGACTTTCGTTCTTACTTTCGACGCCTACGTGCTTGATCAATCGACCCCGTAACCTCAGATCATTCTGAGTACCACTCACGTTGCATAGACCGACCAATTTGACCAACTCCACAATCAATCAACCTAAATTAATTCATTAAATCCTCCAACGAGGGCACCTTCCACGCATATTCGAGCCGAGCAATCACTAAAACGATAACTTTAGCCCATCTCGTTTCGTCAAACATGTAAGTCCGAGGGTGTAATCCCACTCTTATTTTATCTTTTTTTATTATTGTACCAATTGATGTAAAATCCATGTCAAAAGTATACTTAAAACCGACTTTAAAATCAAATCTTTTAACTATTTTCACGAAATAACATTGGAAAGACGCATGGAAGAATCGCAGCGTCTGCTGCGCCTCTTCTAGAGGCTGCTCGCTGTTCCTGCTCTTCTTCTTCTTCCTCGGTCCTCTGTGAGTTTCGTTCTTATTTTCTATTTTCTTTTCCTTTCGTCTTTCCTTCTATTTCTTCGTTTATTTAACATGTAAATCATATTTTCATAAGTCCCTTTTAATTATAACTTTTTAATTCATCTTATATCCCAAGTAATTCGATACTTCGCGGGTTTTCGCCGTTTAAGTCAATTTCGGTTTTAGAGGTTCGATTCGTCCATATCAAGACTCTGGAATTCGTATTTGATACATATTTAAAGGTTTTGATCCGTCTTTTCTGTTTTCTTCCTCAAGCTTCGATCCTTTCTATTATCGATATCATATATAGCTATAAATCTACGTAAACCGCTGTAATTAATCACGTTTCGTCATGTTTTTCTTTCATTTATGACCTAAACAGAGAATATACAAAATCTGTAAATCACTTCTACTCGAGTTGCACATCAATAATCGATCCTTAAATCAATCAACGAACATAAACAAACCGTGATTCTGACTTCACAGCCAGAACCCAACTCAAGAACAGTCGCATGAACTGATGCGCCTCTTCCAGAGGACGCAGCAGACGTTGCGCCTGTTCTGGGATGATTTCTGTCTCTGAACTTCTTTTCGCTTTGACGTAGGCTTCTAATTGCGTTCCTAACCGACTATTATCTCTATTATCACCTCTAATCAGGCCTGTTTTCATGTTTTATTTTCTAAATTTATTTTCTTCTTTTCCTTTTCCAAATCCTGTCTTTTAGGCGTATTTTTGACATGGATTAGATAAAGGTTGTAACTTAATGTAATTAATAGTTATCGTATTTCATTTATTGTGATTATCACTATGATTTATTTGTATGCTCTTCACATGTAAATGAATCAAAATCATAATCTAAACCCAATTGTATGCTAAAATACATGTTCACCGACATAGTTAAATCTCACATGCTAGGTTTAATCTATTGTTTGTTGCATTGCATGCATTACATCGACGACATATCAAATACAAACAATTTCCCTAATCATTAGTAGAGGCCGTTATCGAGGCGGGCGGGATTAGCTGTTCGATTAAAGAGCTTCTTAATACGTACCCTCACCCCTTACTCCAGCTATCTCTGGACATCCGTGTCCATTGGCATCTCGAGAGTCATTCTAGACATTTCTTCTTAGGTACCCAGGGTATGCTAACGGTAACGAGTTCTTAGTGTTCATGTCATTACTTTGTGTCTTGACATGACATGAGGTATTCGAACGGTTCCAATTTTCCACAAAACTAGTGGCGACTCCACAAATGCAGGCTTATTCAACCTTTCACCGGTTTCAATGCCTCACAAATCGGCAACGGTCCATGACGTGCTTTGGCAAACCAAAGTTCCGGGGATGCTGTGTCGCCGCCTTAAACATAAACAACGCGCGGGTGGCATGGTCCACACAAACTGGTATCAGAGCCTTCGGGTTCCTGACCAGCGAGAAAGATGTCAGCGATGAACATAAAGATCGATCGCTTTACTGGGAGGAATAATTTTAGTCTGTGGCAGATTAAGATGCGGGCTCTATTAAAGCAACAAGGGTTGTGGGCGTCGCTTCAAAAGAAGAAGGAAGGCGCAGCCGTCGTTGCCGTCACCGCTGAGATGGCCAGTCTGGAGGAGAAGGCACATTCAACAATTATGTTGTGTCTTTCTGATGATATCATCACTGAAGTTGCGGAGGAAGATACCGCCACGGGTCTGTGGGTAAAGCTTGAAAGTCTTTACATGACGAAGTCTTTGACCAATAAGTTGCTTCTGAAGCAACGTCTGTTGCTGGAAGGTATGCCTCTTCGAGACCATTTAGATCAGTTAAACACAATTTTACTGGAACTGCGTAATATTGATGTTAAGGTAGAAGATGAGGATGCCGCATTAATTCTGTTAATTTCTTTACCATTATCATATGAGAATTTTGTACAATCTTTTATTGTGGGTAAGGACAGTGTGACTCTAGAAGATGTTAGATCGTCTCTTCATACTAGATAATTGCGCCAAAAGTCGGCTGGTACAGTTACAGATAATCAGGCCGCAGGGTTAGTAGCTAGCGGGGGTTATGGACAGGGAAATTCTGGGTATAAGAAGCCGTCTTATTCTGGTTCTTCTAATTCTGCTGGTACCTCTGGTACATCTGGTTCTAAGGGTCCTAAACCCACTGATGTTTGTAACTACTGTAAAGGATAGGGGCATTGGAAATTTGATTGTCCCAAGAAAGAAAAACAGAACAAATCCGGTACTGCTGGTGTAGCAAATGCAGATTCCGAGGAAGATGATTATGCTCTAGTTACTGATAGGGTCACACATCATACTGAGGTGTGGATCTTAGATTCTGGAGCGTCTTACCATATATGTCCGCATAGAGAGTGGTTTACAACTTATGAACAGGTAGATGAAGGCAATATTTCTATGGCCAACAGTGCTGTTTGCAGGATAGTTGGAATCGGCTAAGTCAAGATAAGGACAAATGATCGTAAATTCTGCACATTGAACGAAGTTAGACATGTTCCACTCATGACGAAGAATCTGATCTCCTTAAGTACATTAGACAATAAGGGTTTTGGTTTTCAAGGTGAAGGTGGAGTTCTGAACGTCTACAAGGGTTCAAATGTGGTACTGAGAGGTATCCGGCAGGGTACCTTATATTATCTTCAGGGATCTACGCTGTCAGGTTCTGTTGCCGTTGCATCCTCAGATATTGGTAAAGATGATTTGACTAAGCTGTGGCATATGAGGCTTGGTCATATGAGTGAAAGGGGGATGCAGACTCTGTCAAAAAAAGATCTTCTGTGTGGTCACAAGGTCAAGGATCTGGATTTCTGTGAGCATTGTGTTTTTGGGAAGCTCCATCGCAGCAAGTTTCCTAAAGCAGTGCATAGGACCAAGGGCACACTTGATTACATCTATTAATATTCTGATTGTTGGAGTCCTTCTAAGGTGGAGTCTTTGGGAGGCCGCAGGTATTTTGTGTCGATTATTGATGACTATTCAAGGATGACTTGGATATATTTGATAAAGCATAAAAATGAAGCCTTTACTCATTTTAAGCAATGGAAGGCATTAATGGAGAATTAAACTGGGAAGAAGGTCAAGAGGTTGCGTACTCATAACGGTCTAGAGTTTTGCTAGTCTGAGTTCGATGATTTCTGTAAGAATGAAGCGATTGCTAAGCATCGTACAGTTCGAGATACACCTCAGCAAAATGGTGTAGCAGAGCGAATGAACCAGACACTTCTGGAGAGGGCAAGGTGCATGCTATATAATGTTGGACTAACAAGAAGATTATGGGGAGAAGCAGTTAGTACAGCATGCTATCTGATAAATCGGGGACCTCACACGAGACTGAATCTCGAAACTCCATTTGAGATGTGGTCAGGTAAGCCTGCTAACTATTCTAGTTTAAGGGCTTTTGGTAGTACTGCTTATTATCATGTCAGTGAGGGTAAGTTAGAGCCACAAGCTAAAAAGGGAGTATTTGTGGGTTATGGGGATGTTGTCAAGGGATACCGTATCTGGTTTCCATCTGAGAGTAGGGTTATTTTGAGCAGGAATGTCGTTTTTGATGAAAATTTTATGGTTAATCCTACAATGAAGTCTATTATTATGTCAGATAGTAGTAGTGGTGGTGTTGATAAACAGGTGGAGCAGCAAGTCACCCATGACAAGGGTGAACCACGGGAAGAAGGACAACCACTACAGTCCGAATCTAAGTCTGAACCATCCGGTTCTTCTTTACCAGTTCAAAATTAGCAGAGTTTGGTTCTTGAGCGGTCAATCAGGCCTAATTTTGGGAAGACTACCAATAGATTTGGTTTGGAAGACATGATGGGTTATGCACTTCAGGTTGTTGAAGAGGTGGATCCTGACTTACATAAGCCATCCACCTACAGTGAAGCAGTTACATGTTCTGAATCTGCCCAATGGCTTGCTGCCATGGGAGATGAGATGGAGTCACTTCAAAAGAATCAGACTTGGGAATTATCCAAGAAGCCTCAAGGCAGAAAGATTGTTACTTGTAAATGGGTTTTCAAGAAAAAGGAAGGAGAGACTATTGCTGAGGGTATAAGGTATAAAGCTCGATTGGTAGCTCGTGGGTTCATTCAGAAAGAGTGGGTAGACTACAATGAAATATTCTCGCCGGTGGTCAGACATACTTCCACCAGAGTGCTACTAGCAATAGTTGCACATCAGGATTTTGAACTTGAACAGCTAGATGTGAAGATAGCTTTCCTACATAGAGAGTTGGAAGAAGAGATATACATGACTCAGCCAGATGGTTTCCGGGTTTCAGGCAAGGAAGACTACGTTTGTAAGCTGAAGAGGTCCTTATATGGGCTAAAACAGTCGCCGAGGCAGTGGTATAAGAGGTTTGACAGGTACATGTTGAAGATTGGCTACAATAGGAGTCCGTATGATTGTTGTGTTTACTACAACAAGCTGAAGAATAGATCTTTCATTTATCTGGTCCTATATGTAGACGATATGTTGATAGCTGCAGAAAGCAAGTCTGATGTTCAGAAATTGAAGGGTCTTCTCAGTGCTGAATTTGAGATGAAAAATTTGGGTGCAACAAGAAAAATTCTGGGAATGAAGATTTATAGGGATAGAAGTAAGAAAAAGCTTTTCTTATCTCAGAAGGGCTATATTCAGAAGGTTATATCCAGATTTGGCATGTCTAATGCAAAACCTATAAATACTCCTAGTGCATCGAATGCACATCTGTCTCTTGCTTTCGCACCCAAATCAGCTGAAGAAAGGGAGTACATGTCCCGAGTTTCGTACTCTAATGCAATGGGTAGCTTGATGTATGCTATGGTCTGCACTAGACCTGATCTTGCACAGTCAGTCAGTGAGGTGAGCCGGTTTATGGGTGATCCATGTAAAGAGCACTGACAAGCTGTAAAGAGGATTTTTTGGTACCTTAAGGGTACATCTGATATTGGTCTCATTTATGGAGGTGATAGAGAGTGCCTTGTGTCAGGGTACTCAGATTCTGATTATGCAGGAGATGTTGACAGCAGACGATCAATGACTGGTTATGTTTTCACTCTTGGTGGTTCAGTCGTGAGTTGGAAGGCTACTTTGCAACTGAAGCAGAGTACATGGGCTTGACTGCAGCAGCTAAAGAGGGTATTTGGTTGAAAGGGTTGGTCAGTGATCTTGGTCTACATCAGGAGCAAGTTATTGTATTCTGTGACAGTCTTAGTGCAATATGCTTAGCTAAAGATCATAACTAAAGATCAAGTCCATCATGAGAGGACTAAGCATATAGATGTGAGATATCACTTTCTGAGAAATGAGAAAAGGATTAGAGTGAACAAAGTGGGTACTGCTGATAACCCAGCTGATATGTTCACTAAGCCAGTTCCGCAGAGCAAGTTCCAACATTGTTTGGACTTGCTAAATATCTGAAGCATCTGATTGCCCCGTTGTGGGCAATATCTGAGGGGGAAGGGAGAAGAGTTTTTTGGTACATCTGACATCTATGGGGTGCATCTGGTACATTTGGCATCTATGGGGGGTGCATCTGGTACATTTGGCATCTATGAGGGTGCATCTGTCTGTTTGTGAGAGGATTCAAGTCAAGGTGGAGATTTGTTGGATCAATGCCTTTAATCCGTTAGTCGACATCCGTCCTACGGTATCTGTTATTAGTATTGGGCTAGGGTTCTGTCGTGGCCTTATAAAGTCAATCTGTATTAGGTTAGAGAGTATTATATAAACTTCCTAACCCTCACCCTAGCAGTCATGTTTATCATTCCGTCTGAATCTGTAATCTGAAAACTCCTCACACATTAATAAAACTCTCTCCCTTCTGTCCTGTGGACGTAGCTAACACATCGTTAGTGAACCAAGTAAATCTGTGCGTTGCTTTCTTTATTGTTCTTTATTTGTTTTTCTCGCATTCGTTACAATAAGTTCATTTCAGCTTGTCTCCATTTAATTCAGTTCAATTCATTTTAGCCGAAAATAACCCGGCCATAATCTTGTGCACTTAAACTAGAATTGGAAAGTGATATCGTTTTTTTGGGAAAGAATCAGACAAACCCAATGAATTACATTAAATAAGGAAGTGGACATGGATTTGAAAGCCCACATGCATTGCATAAGTGATAAGACAGTAGCGCAACAGCCCAACATGTATTTACTTGTTCTTTATTTAAGCTCACCTTACCCTTTTAAGTAGGTTTGCTTTAAAAGTTTCATATATTTAAGGGTTTTTTGTCAAACACAACCTTTAAAATTTTTTTTTTTTTAAACACAACCTTTTAAAAAAAAATTTGTCAAACACCACCTTTAATAAATTTTTTATTCTTAGTCGAAGTTTTTGAAATTTAATTACTAAAAAGTAAATGTTATTTTTGGTGTGGAACGGAGTGAGTAATATTAAACAATATCACAGCTTACAATATCATATGTTATGCTAAACAATATCACATTTTACAAAAATTGAAAAAAAATAGTTTTCAAAAAAAAAAATCCCGATATTGTTTTGTAATATAATATCACACGTTATGCTAAACAATATCACAACTTTTTTTTTAAAAAAAAAAAAAATCAAAAAACGTTTTCGGAAAAAAATGCGTGATATTGTTTTGTATAGTGCGTGATACTTTTACTGGACTTGGACATAAAATATCACACGTTATACGAGTACTAAACAATATCACAGCTTACACTATCGAAAAAAAAATATTTTTTTTCGATAAAAAACTTTCGAAAAAAAATAAAAAAAATTTGGGAAAAAAATTTCGTGATATTATTATGTATATAGTGCGTGATATTGTTTCGTAGACTCATTGACTAAAATATTTAGGTGGACTCAACAGATCCTACCTCCTATCAAAATAATCATTATATACCCATCCCTACCCTAGAGGTGGCAAACGGGTCAATCGGATCGGTTTCGGTTCGGGTTCTTTCGGATCGGGATATTTCGGTTTATCCTTTTTTTCGATTTCAGTTCGGTTCAACTCAGGTTGGATTCAGTTTTCAGTTTTAATCGGTTGTAGATACTTTGGGCCGGTTCAGGTTCGAGTCGGGTTAATATCGGAGCAAATAAGGTTCGAGTCGGGTCAATATCAGAGCAGATTAGATTCGAGTCAGGTCATAATCGGATCGGATGTCAACGGATAAGGTCTTTATTCAAAACATTGGAAAAATACAAATATTTTTTACGAGTATATTAAAAGTAATATATAATGTTTTTTTTATAACTATGATTTAATATTAATTCACTGACGTCAAAAGGCTGATACTTATGTACAAAAAGACACCCTAGATGAGACACCTAGGTACATTCGGGTCATTTCGGGTTTCAATGTTGGGTTTCAGTCATTAATTTACGGGTTGAAATCGGTTCAGGTATATATCGGTTCCGATTAAAACAATTCAGGTTGAACAGTTCAGGTTTATTCGATTTTGGGTCTATGTCGGATATTACGAATTCGGTTCGATTTCGAATCAATTCAGGTTGATTCAGGTTTCGGGGTGAAGTTTAGTTATACCTTTCGGATGTACGGTCGGGTGTCGATTCAGGTATTTTCGATCGGTTTTTCGGGTTCGGTATACTTTTGCCAGGTCTACCCTACCCATATGCAATCAAAATGTATCCTCCCACATATTGCAAGCCTTTTTCCTCTTCCAAAACTTTTTTGTCGATCTTCACTGGACAACATGGAATCAAATGCTTGTTCAAGATACCTTCCTATTTTGAGATACAACCATTTAGGTAAGGAATTGATCTCATACCTATAATACCATACCATGTTAAACCAAAATAATAATAAATTTTATTTAAAATCGTATTAAAGGGAACAAATTGCCACTTTCGCGTATTAAAATCTAAATTTTCAACTAAAAATTGCAAAATTGTCCAACTCCGGCAGAGGCGAGCGGCTCCTGTTAGGCTCCCCTCGCTCTACCACTGTCGCCCATCTATCTAACTACGATTATTATCTATCTCTATCTATAGTAGGTCTTGCTTGCGACGAGTCGGATCTTGCGACGGGTATTTTGTGAGAGGAAATGGGTAGAGGGGACAAGGTGGGCACCCCCCATGTGCTTCTCCACTCACTCTTGATGGGTATTTTGTGAGAGAATATAGTATCCGTCATTCATTTGTGACGGATAGTGTCCGTCACAAATGAGAATTTGTGCTCTATCTATCACATTTTAATCTTAAACAGCTATACGCCTATATGGGCTATACCCGTCTTAATAAAGACAAAATGATAAACAATGGTGAAGAAGGGACTACATTGAAAAGCAAAGAAAACACCAAACTTGAGTCAAATCAACATGTGAAAGAAGCTTGAAATCTCAATCTGAAGCAATACAAATTAAATTCCCTCCCCTTTGAAGCTTCCTTCTCCACCAATTCCTCCTTCAAAAAACATCTTCACTCTCTTCTGCTCTTCCATCTCCATCACTCCCCTACCACACTAAACCAACACCTTCTTCTCATTTCTTTACATTTCCTTAAATACTTTCATCATTTCATATCATATAATCATACCAACACAATAATAATAATAATAATAATAATAATAATACAATGCCCAGAAAAAATCATCCCTTTGTTTATTTTCTGCCTTTGTTTCTTCTTCTTACAACAACATTTGTTGTAGTTTCAAAAGCGTCACAAAAATTCCGAGAAGCGCCACAATTTTACAACGCAATAGACTGTCCAACAATCTCATGGGACAACCAGGACGACGACGACGTGGGATTAGATCAAGCCGTACACGTGGCAATGACACTTGACTTGACCTACATACGTGGCTCAATGGCCGCAATACTCTCCGTCCTTCAACACTCTTCCTGCCCACAAAACATATACTTCCACTTCGTCATCTCCACCACGCGCACCAACAGCGCGTCCGAGTTACGCGCCACTGTGTCCTCCGCATTTCCCTACCTCCGGTTCGACCTCTACGCGTTTGATGACAGTGCTGTATCCAGGCTTATATCCACCTCAATCCGATCGGCTCTCGACTGTCCTTTGAATTACGCGCGCTCGTATCTGGCGAATTTGCTCCCCATACGAGTCGGGCGCGTGGTGTACCTTGATTCTGACGTCATAGTGGTGGGTGATATTTTTAGCCTTTACAATGTAGACTTAAAAGATGATAAAGTGTTGGCTGCACCTGAATACTGCAACGCTAATTTTACTTCCTATTTTACCCCTACTTTCTGGTCCAACCCTTCATTGTCAATCACTTTCTCGGATCGACGCGCATGTTACTTCAACACGGGTGTCATGGTTATAGACTTGAATAGGTGGCGGGCGAATGACTACACGCGCCGGATTGAGGAGTGGATGGAGCTACAGAAGCGGATCCGGATTTATGAACTCGGGTCGTTACCGCCGTTTTTGCTTGTTTTCGCTGGGAATATTGTCCCGGTTGATCATAGATGGAATCAGCATGGGCTCGGTGGCGATAATTTTAGGGGGCTTTGTAGGAATCTTCATCCGGGTCCGGTTAGTCTTTTGCATTGGAGTGGTAAGGGAAAGCCGTGGGCCCGTCTTGATGCGAGTCGGCCTTGCCCGCTCGACGCGTTGTGGGCCCCTTATGACCTTCTCCAGACTCCTTACTCTCTCGATTAGGGAGTATGTCTAGGTACGTTCGTGTGGATACCCTTCCTAGAGCGAGATTAAGGGGAAATTAATCGATACATACACAAAATGAAACAGATGATCTAAGTACGATATTTTCCCTTGCTATATATCGATTATTCCGATTGGTTGTACAAATTATAGACACCGGCTCTCTGGCGGCGCTGTACAGTCGGAGGGAGTAGTATACTAGGTTACTATACTACTTGTATAATTGCAGGAGCATATACTTAGAGGGGACTACATATAATGTTGAGGTCGTAGCTAGTGTAAAACTGTAAATGGAGAGAGCAATATACTTTGTTCTGACGGTTATAAGTAAAAAAAAGTATGCTGCCGAAATGTAGCTCGTATACTTGTAGTCTTGTACTATGATGCAATATTGCAACACAAGTTCTCATTTTAAGAAGGATATATCCGTCTTAAGTTTAAGTCGGGTTAACTATCACAGATCAGTAAAAGATTTGTCTTATTTATGCAAGTGAAGTTTATTTGACCGTATTATCGGTAAAGCGGATATACCGTATTAGTAAGACGTATTGATATTGCAATATACTCTTGTACAAGTGGGGTCCACGGTGGAAATGATTGACGTGGGCAGCTAATTAGCAGGTACTCCGTACTAGTAAGTTTTGTTTGTATTGGTTTTTAATGTTTACAGTTGAGTGGATATTTCAAGAGAAGTCTGCAACTTAGGCTTTGCATCAATCATTTTCCCTATAGTATACGGAGTAGTACTATGAATGGAATTTGTATACAACTATGAATCACTCTTCTACCTTGTTTTTTCACTTTTCTTCTTTTGTCATTTTGCCTCGTTTAATTATACTTGGACCGTATGTTCTATGTCGTTGAATTGTTCTAAGACTGATAACATTATTTCATTTAATATGTAACTCGTAGAGTACGACCTCGTCATTAATCTATTTAGATCTTATGATACTGAGCATTTGAAATTTTAGCACAATCCAACTAAATTAAAACGTTGGTAGATAAATTTATAAGACCTGTACAATTACTAGATTACACGAACACTTATCAAACTGAGTGGGTAGAGTTTACGTTATGTAGATCGGGCCAAAAATTCATTGACGAATTTTACTAAAAATTAAACTAAAATTTATTAATTAAAGGAATATTAAATTTATATTATTAATTTTTGTAAGTTGGAGTTGTCTTTATTAATTAATTTTACTAAAGAATCCTTTAGTTGTACTTTAGATAAAATTGATTTATAGCTAATCAACTATGATATGTTTAATTTCTAGAATCATTATAATAAAGCGTTATATCATATGATCATCAGTAAAGCCATGTTCTTTCTGACTTTTTAGAGCTGAGCTGAACTGAACTGAACTGAACTGAACTGAGCTGAGCTGAACTGAACTGAACTGAACTGAACTGAACTGAACTGAACTGAACTGAACTGAACTGAACACTGAAATAAAGATAAAATAAATATTATTATTATTATATAAAATTATTAATAACAATTAATAGAATAATAACAACTAATATAATAATTAATAATAATCTAAATATAATAATATTAATAATATTAATGTAATAATATTAATATTAATAACTATACTAATAATAATAATGATGATGATGATGATGATGATGATAAATAATGATGATGACAATATTATAATTATTATTATTATTATTAGAGAAGAAGAAGAAGAAGAAGAAGAAGAAGAAGAAGAAGAAGAAGAAGAAGAAGAAGAAGAAGAAGAAGAAGAAGAAGAAGAAGAAGAAGAAGAAGATTACAAATAACAATATTAATACTAATAATTATACTAATTTTAATGATTAGTTAGGTAGCCACCAAGAACTACGAATCCACATCAATCCTAATTAAGTGCAAGAATGGAGCAGTGATTTGCTAGATTGGTGTTCGAAGCTTAGCCCGCGTATCATCCTAACTTGAGTGATTAGATAGCCACCACGAACCACCATCAATCTTAATTTAATTAATTAAATAAATAAAAATCAACAAACCCTAATTTCATCTTTAACAAACAAATAAAACTTGATTGATTAATTAAAACTCAACAAATAATATTAATATTAATAGTTAATAAACACGTAAATTAATTACTTTATTAATTGGTAAATTAGAGCATCTTTTAAGTCATTTTAGCAATTAGATTATGTTTTAGAAAAATGTTGATTGAAGAGTTTATTTGGCTCGATTTTAAGAGAAAAGGGAACAAAATGGAACATTTATGAAAAAGTGTATAAGAAAGAGTCAAGTTCGTATATAAAAACCAATTACGTATTATTAATAAAATAATAATATTAAAAATAGAAATATTATTAATAATAGTAAAATTAAAATATTAAAATTAATAGTAACAATCTTATTTATTATATTATTATTAGTTAATTAATTTTAGTATTTATATTAATAATAATAATATTAGTAATTATATTAATATCAATACTATTGATTTTAATAACCATAATATTCATTATAATAACAGTGATAAAGATAATTAATTAATAATAAATCAATAATAATAATAATAATAATAATAATAATAATAATAATAATAATAATAATAATAATAATAATAATTTCTTGTAAAAATTATTTCTGAGCTGAGCTGAATTGAACTGAACTGAACTGAATAGAGCTGAACTGAACTGAAATGCGATGAAATTAAGTCCGAAAGAACAGGGCATAAATCTTGTTTAAGACGAATTATCCATCTTAAATCTTAAAATGAGTCAAATATTACAATATAAGGGTAATAAAGGTAAAAGTTTTGGCAATATATAGACAACTTGTCATGTAATTTATTACTCCCTCTTACCCAGGATAACTGTTTCATTTTCCAATTTCATCTACCCACACAAATGTCTCATTTGCCATGGACATGTTTTATGACTATCCTACCCTTTGCTCTTTTCATTATTTACAACTCAACCACTCATAACTCATTACTTTTCATTATTTAACTCACTTTCTTCTTACCCTTATATAATAATTTTCAATATTTAACTTTATTCCTTAATTTTCGTGCCATTGTCCAAATGAGACAGTTATTTCAGGTAGGAGGAAGTATATAACTGACTAATTTTAAACTTAAGACAGATGATAATCGAGTTAAATCTCATTGAAGACACACCATATTCGTCACAAATGAAGACAGATACCATTTCCTCTCACAAAATACTCATCAAGGGTGAGTGGGGGAGCACATGGGGGGTGCCCACCTTGTCCCTTATAGGTAGATCCAACACAAAATCTCATTGAAGACACACCATATTCGTCACAAATGAAGACGGATACCATTTCCTCTCACAAAATACTCATCAAGGGTGAGTGGGGGAGCATATGGGGGGTGCCCACCTTGTCCCTTCTACCCATCTCTTTTCACAAATTACCCGTTGCAAGATCCGACTCGTCTTCAGCAAGACTTTTACTAGATCAAAAAGGCAAAAGAGGAGAGTAACTGGGGTAAACAGCATTTTTGAGTGGAGTGTCAGTGAGACAGTACGCTTATCATGACTTTCAACAATGGAACAGTTCATAGATAATTGGAATTACACCCAATCATGGCTAACTAAATCATTGCCCTGCTGTCCTCACTTGTAAAGTCTCATACTACGCCCTTTTCCATATGGGTATGCTGCCTTTCGCCACAAGTATTATTCTTCCCTTGCAACTTGAACTTGATAATCCTATTTTCGTTGTACAAATTCTCATTTATGACAGACATTTTTTGTCAAAAGCTTAGGACCCCTCATATAATATAAGTGAGAGAGTAAGTGGGAAAGCAAGTGGAAGAGAGCTTGTTAGACTATGCACAATGTTTTATTTTTGATAAATAACCCTTGTGAGGAAGAAGATTATATGTCGTGCTGTTTGTGGCTTATTGTATAAGATTTGGATGATTCGTAATGTATGCAGGATGAATGCTTACCTACCTCTCCCTAGTGTTCTCTTGATGAATATACAAGCGGATGTTAAGGCTCGGTTTCAGAGCCGAGTGTGGCCAGTTAAACACAAAGTGTCTTAAAACTGGTTAAGAAATGTCTTTGTCTGATGTAACTTAGATGAGAAGTGCTTGACTGTATGTTGAGTCTGTAATGTATAGCTAGGGCTCGTTAAACTGGTTGTATGGTTCTGTGCTTTTTTGATCATCAATATAATCATTACATTCCAAAAAAAGAAAATTATTAACTCATACACCAAATAAAAATAATATTTCATAAGTAATAACTATTGACTGAAACGGGGAATTTTTTGGGTAATTAGTGTTAATTACCCTATTAATTGGGTAATTAGTGCTTAATTACAAATAATTTGGGACATAGTGTCCACGTGGACCAAATCGCTAAATCGCTAAATCGCTAAATCGCTAAGATTCTTAGCGAGTTTCCACAATTACCCAAAAAATTCGAAACGGGGTGATAAGTTATCACTCGTTGTGTTATTTTAGGAAACGAAAAAGAAAGGAAAGAGGGTGTCGGTGGGGTGTAGACACGACAAAGGGAAATTAAGGTGGTACTGTTATGATGAATTAAATGAGGAGGCAGAAATACAAGGGGAAAAGGCAAAAGTTGATGTAGTTAGCCATAAAATAGTGGGACCCTTCGGTCTTACATCTTTAGTTTGAAGGTTTAAATTAAACAGGAATTTAAACAGAAATCTATTAGATCTACTCTCATGAGTTGATTTTAGCAAAATTCAATTAGGAGTTGTGTTGAAAGTTTTTGGTTGTTTTCTCCATTTTAGGGTTTGATTTGGAATGGAGATATGAATCTTTAAATTTGATGATTATCCAATGGTTTCATGGTTTTGAATGGTTTATTTGTTGCAGTGTGGTGTGTATGGAGTTTTGGTTTTGACTCTCTCTTTTCCTGCTTGATGTATTTTTTCTCTTTTTTCTGGGTTTTCAAAAGTTGGCAATTCGGCTTTGATAGTTTTTTGCCCCTTTGTTTCCCTTTGTTACGTTCTTTGAGAAATTTGAAAGATTTTGGCTTTCAATTACTCTTCTCATCCGCGAGGATGTTATAGGTCGATTTC
>JAGPOY010000586.1:0-24071 GCA_018983105.1 Silene uniflora | reverse complement strand
TCTCCAACCACCCAAAGACCCAACCTCATCCACGAACAGCCGAACACCATCAGCCATAAACAACTCTTCCACCACCACTTTCGACGTCGTCTTCATTCATCTACCACGGCTGCCTTTATCTACCACTCTCACTGTTAAGAACCAGATCTGATGCGGCCGGTCATCGACTTTTGGTGAATCCACCACTGACCCACATCCCCCATTGTCGAAGCAAATCACCAGTTTATCAACCACCGATCAATGTTCACCAGTGGTCGACGACGGCGGTTATCGGAGTGGTCGAATCGGAGAAGGTCTGCTGGTTGTCACCGTCAGTATGGTCGAATAGAAGGAAACAAAGAATGGTCAAATAGAAATGTCGAGGGAGTTTGAAAGAGGTTTTTGTTTTGAAATTTCTAATTTGCAGTGTCCAGATTGACACGAACCGTGTCCGCACGGTCTTGGCCGTGTCCAAGACGTTTTGTAATTAAGGTCAGACCAAGGACACGGTCTAAGGTGTGTCGGACATGTTTTTTGGCGTGTCGCCTCCGACACGGGAACGCCCAAAACTAGGCGTGTCCGTGCAACCTAGCTTGTGAACAACAAAACACAAAGATTCTACAACTTAAATTGGAGACTTATCAATTAACGTCATATCAATTGATTCTACATGGGTATTTGATGATAAAATTACCGCAAACAATTATCGTAATCAATATTTCCCGTAAAATCTCAAACAATAAATTAAATTTCAAAGAATAATTAGATTGGGATGAAGAAAGATAAAGAAGAAAAGATACCTATTTTGATGAGAGAGAAGGAAGAAAGCAGGATATGTTTTACGCCAGTAATTTTTCCAGAAGGGTGAGCTAGGTAATCTATTAGCTCTTGTTGGGAGTAATAATTACTGGGCCTGAGTTGTTAGTCTTATACCAAACCTCTGAAAATGAGCCACAATATTTACCCCTCACTTTTTTCAGGCCCATTATGTCTATCCCAGGCAAATGTCTGGGATAGACATGCCTAAAAGGCCTACAAATTTACGTAGGCCTTTTAGGCATGTCCCATATGTTTGACACTCTTCTTAATTAATATGTTCTGCTTGTTTATGATAGACTATGCTGGTTTGTATTAGCTTATGTTTGTTTGGCTATGAAATTTGTACGAGGAAACATTTTCAATAAAATGCATTTTTAAGGTCAATGTTTGTTGTTATTAAATTTGTTATATAACCCCTTTTATTAGAACAACTCCCTCCCTTTGAGTTTCTGCAAGTGTCCACATGATGGCTGAAACTGAACTTAATAGCGAAAAGACTGGTCCGAGAAGGTGGACTGTGGAGGAGGATACTTTGTTGGTGGATTTGTTGTTGGCTTTGCATGTGGAGGGAAAATGGAAGGCTGAAGGGGGTTTAAATCCGGTTACTTAGTGCACTTAGAGAAGTTAATCTTAGAAAAAATGCCAGATGCTCGACTTAAAGCAACTAACATCGAGTCAAGATTGAGTTATCTCAGAAAACTATTTAACGCATTGCTTGAGATTAAGCAAAAGGGAAGTGGATGGGATGATAGTCTCAAGATGGTAACAGGTGACCGCAAGATATTTGATGAATGGTGTAAGGTAAGGTTGTTTTTAAATTTTCTTTCGTTCTTGTAACTGACTTTGCATTACCTGCGATTATTTTTGGTTTTGATATGTTTGACATATTGTTTTCTGATTTTTCCTTTGATAGAGCCAGAAAGATGCTAGGGGCATGTATCGGAAACCCTTCCCATTATTTGATGCAATGGAGGAAATCTATTCTAAGGATAGGGCAACTGGTATTAAAGGTAATACCGCTCTTGATAGAGATGATCAACATGTCATTAATGAGACAATTGAAGATGTTCAACAAGATGTTGAACAAGATATTCAACAAGATGTTCAAATTGGCGAAGTGTCAACGGAAGGATCGGGAACTGGGAAAAGAAATGGAGATGGAGATTTGGGACAACCAAGTAAGAAAAAGTTGCGAAAGAACAAAGAAATTGGTAATATGCAAAAGAGTTTCGAAAATCTAATGGGTACCATGCTTCAAAATAGTAATGATCAAATTGCGCAATTGACCGCCATGCTAAAAGCACCAAAGAATTACAAGGTTGGTTTGCGTGAAGAGTTGGGCAAGGTCCAAGGTATTTCGAGGGTCAACATTCTAACTTTGTGCTCGATAATGACTGAGAGCGATGTTGCTGTTTTCCGTGATTTGACCGACGAGGACGAGAAATATGATTTCTTAGCTATGGTTTTGAACAGGACCTAGCTTGTGTCATCTGTAGTTATGACCGACAAACAATGGGTTTTTATTTTATTTTTGGTTTTTAAAGTTGGCCACTTTTTGTAATGTAGTCATTTTGCTAGAAAATTTGAGAGGGTTGTACTGTTTCTATGTTCATTTTCAGAGTAGTATGTACTTGTTTTGTGCAATGTCCTCTATTAACTATAATGATGGCTGGAACTTTTACTGCTATACCAAACTTTGTGATATATTAAGCTAGTAATTGTTACCTAGTATTGCCAAACCCAACGTCCAGGAACAATTTCAATTGTAATCAATCCCGAGGGTAATTATCTCCCCCATATAAATCTCCCCCTCAATTATTATGGGTATACCAGGCAACCCCTAAGTGGTAATATTTCTTGTTTACAAGTTCAAAAAATGTTTTAAATCAGTCATCTTCCCAAGAATTGCAATTAGAAAAAAGCGTTTGTTGCATTTGAATCCCGTGATTAGGAGTATTTGTATGTCGGTTTTTATTTTTATTTTTTTACCAAACAAACTTGGAGTGACCATACTCTTAATCACAAGTTCCAAACTCAACATATTTTTTACCACTTAAAGATCTCTGGTTAAAAAAATAGGCATCACGGTGCAAGGTGTCAAACATATAGGGTACGGTGTGGATTTTCTGAAAAAACAAAAAAAAAACACCCATTTCTAAAGATATTTCTTTCAATATAAAACCAGAACAAAGGATTTAAACTTTAAAGGCAAAAGTACACGAGAGTCTCTATCCACCTGTACGTTAACATAAACTTGAAGTTATAATGTACACAAACTTGATGGTACATAATCTTGTATCGACCCTTAGTCAATTCTGTACAGGGCGAAAAGATTTCGAGCACTAGGCAGGGCATCTATACATTGGACTTCCACAGGTTTTAGAATTGTCCTAGTATTAGTAGAACTCCCCTTGGCCCGTCTTTGTTCAAAAGGATAAACAAAAGCACTATACTTGAAGAGATCGAACTCCAGGACTATCACCGGTCCCAATTTTCCCAGAAAAGGAAGCACCGCGTTGGGGTCCAGCAGCCGGTGAAGGCACTTTGTCATCTAAACCAAACAAAGGGAAGTGATGGAATGCATCGAGACTGCTCGCTATAAGACGATTAAGGCCACTCATGCTATCACTTAAGATTAGATCCTCGCTATAGTATTTACATGAAGGTACATCCAGCTCTAATGGTCCCAAAGACTCAGGCTGCATTTTGAACAATCAAACGACACAAAGTCAAATTGCATTACAACCAAAAAAATTAGAGGTATAACCCATTAACACATACAAGTAGTAAATAGCTTTTGCTTTGCTAAACAGAAAAAGAATGACAGAAAACATACCCAATAAATATCTGTCAAACTACTAAAATCTTTAGGAGGGTTTCCTACTTCACAAGGTTCAGACGGACACTCATCCATTTTATCATCCTCCCTGACATCCTCAGCCATTGTTTCTTCAGCCAAATGCTACAAATATTCCGAGTATCACAATTAATTTTCCCATAGTTTTAGATAGAGTAATAAATTTAGTAACAACAAATAAGAAAGAAAACCTGTACAAGGTCAATATTGGCTGAACTTGTATTAGTAACATTGTCACCAGCCATTGAACTAGCAGCCATGGATAGATGTGGATCTTGCTTGTGTGCTACTGCACTTTTCTGAAATGTAAATTCATCACATGTTTCTTCAGCGTCCCAAATTGATGATAAGTGTGGAGAGGTTCTAGAGAAGCTTGACTTGTATTGACTAGATATGTGAGCAGCAAGTACAGCATCAAAAGAGTCACAAGTGAAAGGAATCTCTTCAAGGGAGCGAGAACTTTGTAAAGGAGTCTCGACATTATTGCCAATTGCATTGCCATGTGCCACAGATAACGGTTCTCCAACGACAACATTGGTCAGACTATCAGCCCACTCTCCAGCTGATAGCGTTGGCGTCTTTTTCAATCTTTGGTCAACCTACAGAAACACAAACTCAAAAAAAAGTTTAAGGAGCTGCGTTAAATTAAGGGCGGGGCCAAACCAACAAACAGATAGCCTGTTAGGAGCAAGTAGCACTACTATGACCTATGCTACTCTTTTATTTTTTCATGAAAATATCCAGATGGGTGTGTCCCCAACTGTTGGCAGCCAGTCCAGATGGTTATGTACCCAAGTGTCGTGCATGGATATTTTCATGAAGAAATTCACATATATTTAGGTTAAAATTTAGTGTCCAAGTATCCCACTAATGTCAAGGAATCAAGTGTCCAGTGACGGACACAGGTACACAACGTAATTTGAAGAGTCAAAGGAACATATGTCAAGACTGGATTGACTAGTTAATATACAGCAAGTTAATACAATGATCGACAGGGTTACAAAATAGGCTGCACAAACGATTGACTACTGAATACACGGCAAGTTAATACAATGGTCAACAGGGTTACAAAATAGGCTGCACAAAAACAAGTTAAGAAACGAATCCAAAAGGGACAATTACCAGATTTTTTATTTCGCCTGAATTAGATCCATTTCTCTTCGATATACTAAGTAAGTTTGCTGGCTCCAAGAGATTATTTTCGACGTTAACAGCAATTGCTTCACTGCAAGCAGCAGCAGTGTTATCTTCTTCTGAGAGATGCTCATCTGAAGAGTAACTAACATGCTTCTCCTCATCCTTGTTTTCCACTAGCAGAAGGGTAGGCTCTACAAGTGCTTCCTTTCCAATAGTATCATCCACAAGACTATTTATACAAAATGCTACAGGTGCTTTATGTATAGCAGGTTGAGGTTCAGAAGCCACAATCCAGCCGTATCTTCAGGAAAGAATAACAAAACTTAAATAAAATATTAAACACAGTAATGAAATATAATTCAATATAAATATAAACCCAACTCTCATGCAAAATAGAAAAGAATGGACCTCAGCCGAAATACTGGTGGACTTCCAATCATGGCATGAATTTCAGTGACAGTTGCAGCAGAAGCCCGAGTCCATCTCTGATAAGCAAATATATTTTCTTTCTGGATATTGTAAGGGAAAAGCATGAGTTCTCCAGATGCCACACTGGAATTCCCCCACTTACGTGCAATATGCTCCAGAACCGAAGATATTTTCTTTCGTGCACTTAAAGTCAGCTCCAGATGCGGATTATGCTTGTCCTGTGAATCATTAATTCGTTTTACAAATTGAATTTCAAGGATAAAACTGCCAGGTTAAAGACCCACTCCCTCCATCCCCTTTATATTATACGCATTCACTTTGGTGGTTAAACAATTTCTAATTCGACTAATATTTTGTCCTCGTATACAACAGTTACACCTTTTTAAATTGATAATATGAAATTGTTGTTTTTGATAAATAAAGGAAGATAAATTTTTATATGTATTTTTACATATATTACAGAAATTTGGAATGGAGGAAGTTCAATATTCTCACCATCTCCAAAGCTCTTCTGGTATTGTCATCTATCGGGATCAATTGCAGCTTAAGTTTTATCAGTGAGTTGGCTTGGACTTGGCCAGAAGGACCAGGATTGTTTTTCTCTGTAAGGTTCAAATAATAAACTCATAAACTTTTATACAAACTTATCATGACGCTAAATTTTGTTTCTCCGCATTTACCAACATACCCATGCTACAAGCAGATGCTTGAACAGATAGCACAGTCAGTCTATCTAAAACGTTAGCCTGTTTTCCCCCAGAAGTACGTTCCACATGCTCTGCAGCTTGGACTTGGCCCGAAGGACCAGGATCGTTTTTCTCTGTAAAGATCAAATAATAAACTCATCAGCTTTTATACAAACTTATCATGACACTGAATTTTGTTTTTCAGCATCTACCAACATACCCATGCTACAACTAGATGCTTGAATGGATAGCACAGTCAATCCATCTAAAAAGTTAGCCTGTTTCCCCCCAGAAGTACGTTCCACATGCTCTGCAGCATCAGCTACCAAGGAGACACCAGCCATTGCCTCTTTTTCCCATCTTTTAGCAGCAGCTGCAGACACAGCACCTAAACAGAAGAAACATGGCTGTGACAAGATTCGAGGACACTTGACAAACACCAATCCAATTAAGATCTCAATATATCAAGAAACTTCAAGCAAGACAATACCACATAGACCAAAACCTTAGGGAATCAAATACCCCCCAGACTTGCCCCACAAGGAAGCCAAAAAGATAATCCCTAGCCAAATACCCCTGAGGGAAACCAAGTAATCCCAATCTAATTACTAAATTTGCCCAAAAACTAGCAATCGGCAATCGCGAATTGTTATGAGCATATTCAATCATGGCGATATATGAATATGACACTTTATTAAGAGCATCTCACTTATTAGATGTGGCGAGGTAGGCAACCTTGATTCCAATCCATGAAAATACTTTGGAGTTGTGGTACATTAAGTACACCAGAAACTGAACGTAAATTTGCTTTTCTTCTTTGATCCTTTGCGTGATTGCACTAAAGTCTTATTTGGAACACTATCACCAAAGAGCTAGGGACAAACAGATGGGTTCTCTTTAAATCTGATTCCAATTTATGAAAATACTTTGAAGTTGTGGTACATTAAGTATTTAAGTACAGCAGAAACTGAACGTAAATTTGCTTTTCTTTTTTTATCCTTGGCATAATTGCACTTAGTCTTATTTGGAACAATGTCACCAAAGAGCTAGGGAGAAGCAGATAGGTCCTCTTTAAATCTAATACGGAGTATAACAATAAACCAACGTTATATATATCTGCAGTAATCAGATAGCTATATGCAAGCTTCATTAAGTATCAAGCTGACTGGGCTTTAGTAATGGCATAGCATTCATGACCACCGTATTTGGAGCAATGTCATCAATATTTTAAGGCGATATTTAACGGAGTAAGCGAGATTAGGGTGGCAGGGTGCAATGGCTAATTCTGTGGCCGTGAGTCCGTGACAACCATTATTAAATACCATGATCCCTTATTCCTGACACTAGTTCACAACCTAAAACGTCATGCTGTATACCAATCTATATGCCTAATAGCTGTGGAAACCTTGTGGCACTCATTCACTTCTATGATACACATACTATCTGATTCACAATCCCTTCTAATAACTTTTCAAATTTGATAATGAACAAGAATGCCAAATAATACAAGACAAATTTAATCAATTGGATGTCAACAACACACTTTTTTTAGTTGAAGTTCTATTAAAAGAAAGCTGCCGATGGATTCCGTTTTAAAAATAATGCTCAAAAATAAAGTATTTGTCGTTTTGGGTCGGTTTTGGAAGTATTTGTCAAAATGGTGTCCACGTAGGCTCCGGATTTCAAAACCTGGAAT
Organism: Silene uniflora; assembly: GCA_018983105.1. Classification (NCBI taxonomy): domain Eukaryota; kingdom Viridiplantae; phylum Streptophyta; class Magnoliopsida; order Caryophyllales; family Caryophyllaceae; genus Silene; species Silene uniflora. The sequence goes on along the minus strand of JAGPOY010000586.1, from coordinate 16,468 downwards.
ACAGGATAAACATGCCATTGCTAATGGCGTGTTTATAGTGAGTATGAAATTGTGAGGTTACATAATCTGAAATAAGGGAAACTCGTCAATACGAATAGCGTGACTATTAGAATAGACACGCCATTGGTAATGGTGTGTCTTTAGCGCACCAAAATCTGAAGCAAACCAGGTCACAGCAACACTCTTTTCCCCTGCAATTCTAATATCTCTTCTTCAACCCTTTCATTATCATCAATCATTTCTTCTTCTCCTTTTCTCTCTATCCATCACATACTCTTCATCCGAACATGGGCTAGAGGTGCTCTTGTATTATCGAAGGCGGTGGTGCCAACGATGACGAAAACCTATCTGGGTAATTGCTTTCCACCTTCAATTCAATCGCCATTCTTGCACCTCCTTACTTCCACCTCGTGGCCCACAACAACCACCCACCATAACTCCCTCAATCACCATTGCTTAATCTCTCATCGCCGTGGACCGCCATGAGCACACCATTAACACCTTAGCTCAACACCATCCGTGATCCGTCGTTCATCCCCGATTCTTTTATGAATCACATTAATATAGTTGAAGTTATAGACCCGGACTGAGATGGAGGAGGAAGAACAACATCGTCCGTCCAAAGATCGATTCACTCCACCTTCTCCCCTGCTTCTTGTGCCAATTACGCACCACCGGACACAATCTCGATTATAAGTCATTCAATTAACTGATCGCAAATGGGTTTGGTGTATTTAGCTGATGGGTTGTCGAGAGGTAGCGCAAATTGGTGTTGTGTTGGTGGTGTGATAGAAGAGGTGTTGTAGTTATGGTGTATGTGCGTGCATGATGGAGCTTGTATAAATGATTGACATGATGAGATCAACCAGCATTTCTATTAGAAACATGTCAATCCTGAGGGCGTGCCTTCTGAATTATACACGCCATCCCGAACGGCGGGTTTGATACTTTAATGGTTTGTTTTTAAATACTCCGCAAATCGCAAACACGGCTGTTTATCCCGTGTTTTAGGTTCGTGATTTTCCCATCCTACGTGGACACCATTTTGACAAATATTCTTAATCCCGACCTAAAATGACAAATATTTTATTTTTAAACACTACTTTAAAAAAAAGATTCGCTGCTGATGGTGGAAGATAAATTCGATCAATTTTTATTTTTTTTATACTCGTATTTCTGTTCACCCCCAAATACACCAAAACATAGCTAGAATTACATATTTCCAAAGCATCTACAGTTCTTTCCTCCCTTATATCCAATAAGCTTCATTTGTAAGAAACCCATTACCCACCTAACAACCCTATTGTTCTTCTACAATTCCAGTTAATCTTCACCGCCCATAAGCAAAATCAGTAAATCACAATGAAGAATGATGAGATCCAGACTCACTTCACTTTCTAACACATTATACTTACGTAGGCGCAATAGCTCATGACTACTAATCTTCTACGGCACCACAGAATAGAATACAAGATCGTAGGAGGGGCCTTTGATACCTAAATACCATTAATTACCAGACTTATGGAGTCTAGGGGGACCAAGAAAGGAAGTATATAAAGTAAAAGGGTATCAATATACAAATAACCATGAGAGGAAGGAAGCACATAAAGTAAAAGGGAAAAGACAAATTAACTAGCCACTTAGCTCACCTCTCAAGTGTTTGGGAACAAGTAAGCTACAAAATTAAAGTAGGTAATATGATAGATATAAGTTGGTAGGTTTACCAGTCTTACGGCGTTGCCTCTTCGATTTTGTAGGAGAAGACTCTCCTTTATTGCTATTTCTTGCGACGCCCAAATTCGAACTACGTCGAGTTGAAGATCCTTTTCCATTTCCTGCCTTTTCTACATTCTGACCATCAACTGCAATAATTTTAACAGTCCGCGAATCATTTGCAGACGACTTGCTCTGATGTGGAGATGACGACGTTGACGTAGAACAAACTTCCTTTTGAGACGATTGTTTCTTTACATTCTTTTTCCTATCCTTTAGAAGTTGATGTTCCTACAAGTAAACAGGGAGATACTAATGCTAAAATTGTGTGGCGAACTTGAAAACTTATATTCATAACGACAACAGTTTAAATACACTAACCAGGGCCTCTACAAAAATTTTGAACCTACGCGGCTTCAGATGAAGCTTAGAAGGTTTACAGCTGTACTTTTCCAACAAAGACCACCTGACACAATAAGGAAAACATTAAACAAGTTCCAAGAACGTTGTAAAACTGCACCGACAGCAAATTATAGTAGGAATATCAGAATTGATTGTTCCTGGTAATACTACAACTAGCATTTGTTTTGTTTCTACCACTACATTACCATATATCACATACGGAAGTGGGTACTAGCAGTATTTGTAATGACAAAGAATAATATACATAGAGCACCCATACAATGGAAAATCCATGTAAAATTTCCCTAGACCTTTGGCGATTAGCTCAAATATAAATTGAATATCAAATATGCTGTTAGAACTTTTACATAATTCCAATCAACAAAAAGATAGAATTTTGGACATTTGTCTACTAGTCGTCTGCTCCGTACATGGGTATCAGCATCACGAAATACAAACTAGCCGCCAAGTAGCACAGTCAATTCATGAGAGGACACTAGAAATCAAGCCAAATTTTATCCCACATAATCCGTTGACTATCTATTTTAGTTTTACAACACATGTCTCGCTGTGCATGATTTTTATATCCCTAGATTCTCTTCACTTATTCATACCACATAGCACCTCATGTCATGCATTATCTCGCATCCTCTTTTAGAGCCATCTCCAACCACAAAGCCAATGAGACACTGAGTATATCATACATACCAAAAATTTAACATTTGAAAATAATTGGTTTCTTATATATGTTAATCATAATCATTTCAACATTCCTTGTTTTTCCAATTCATTCCAAAACATGTCACTTCTTTTCTCAAGTGTTAAATGCCCATGTTCAAGAAGTGCAAAAGGAATTATTCAAGAACATGCCTTTATTAGATCATGCAAATGAGGATACGCCATGTCTTCATCTCCTTCCTGTTCTTCTTCATTATTCAAGAACATGCCTTTATGGTGCAATATTCAACAAAAATATTCACAAAAGAAAATCCACACAAGCATCATCAATGATGAGTGAATTTTGTGGGCCCATTTAATTGATGGGTTTTTTTATTCTAACCATCATACATTTTTCATTGAAAAGAAGAATCCAGATCCTTTCGAAGTAACGACTTGTCTACCCAACCAGGTTGGGTCGTGTTGACACGGGTATGTTAGAGTGGAATGGCAACACGGGGATATAGCTGCTTTACCCAAGTGGGAATGTGTGTTTTCTTTATTTTTTAGTAAGATTATTGGCAATAGTTTGAGCACAATTAAGTGGAGACGCAGAGAATTTACTCATCAATCATCATTGATGATTTATTTAGATGCATTTGCAAATACTTTTGTTCACGATTCCACCATACAAGGCATGTTTTTGACAGTTTGAGAAGATCTGGGTCAGAGAGTTAAGAACTTGGAACTTTGAAGTTACAGACTTTAAAAGTTGGCAGGGTTAGTTGTTAAACTTGGAAATGATTTTTTGTTTGAATTTCGATTTGGGGATTTTAATTGTATTCTGATATGTTTCAGATATGATTATCTGAATTACTTTATTAGTCTTTATCAAATATGATGTGGTTGGTATACTGATAGTGTCTCATATTTAATCTAAGTTCAACAAAAGTACTGCTAAAAAGAGAGTAAGAAAATGCCTAAGGGAAAACAACGGAGAAAGAGGAAGTTACAAAAATCCAGCTAGAATTGGAAAAAAAATAAAAGAGCGTATAACAGAAGAAAACTAGTCGAGACCATTCAGATTTTGAAACCTTCAAAAACATATCCCCAAATCCTTGATTTTAAGATTTCAAAGATGTGACAATCGGAACTGCAACCATGCTAGATTCTCCTACCCGAGTGCGAGTGTGTCACATTCTTTTTTCATATAGTTGTTATGTAATGAATATATCTCATTATAAAAATACTACTGCTCTGTAGAACTAATATACCAGAGACTGAAAAGAGGAGCCCTACAATCTTGGTTTAATGTCCATACACTTTTCAGATACTAAATTCCACGTGCTGCCATCTTTCTTAGACCTTAGACAAACTACAAAACTACTTCGTGTGTGTTTGGCCTAAATTTGAAAGTGTTTTTTGGCTAAAAAACACAAATTGGCCAAACACATCATTTTCTAAGAAGTTAAAAGTAGTTTTTGAAAAGCTCAAAAACCATCCTTTTGTCCTTAAAAATAGAAACAACAATTTGATGCTTCTAGTTTTGCAAAGCACTTCTAGAAAATTAAGCTTCAAAAATAAAAACTCCTTTTTAACAAGCTAGGCCAAACATGCTCTTCATATTATTTCACCTCCAGAAAATCGGAAATAAAAGCTAGCTTTCCATTTCAGCCAGCCATTTATTAAGTTATTAGGTCATTAAGATGCCTGCACACAACAGTTTCAACCTACTATTTAAATTTGTCAGCTTAAGTCTAAATACTATATATGTTTAGATACACCGTCAAATAAACTTATCAAAACATCCAATGTTAACATCAGAGCTCATCACACTACCCTACCAAACAAGAGGCAGGCACTGGGCACATATGATATTTCTGATTCAGCATGCTATAGAAGGCTTACTCTCTTGACTCTCGAAATAAACTACACAAATTTTTTGCTCCTTCCATGCAAAACAAAATCATATTTATGGCCATCCTACAATTTTCTTATATCACGATTATCACCCACTCATCAAACATCGCCCGGAAATCACAAGATTAGGAAGGTATCACATTGAAATAGTTTTCAGATTATTAACAAAGTAAACCATATATATATAGTAATTCTATGCAGACAGATTGGCTGTCAACTACTCATCAAACATCGGCCAGAAAACACTGAAGATACTTTCTGCATGTACAAAGATTGCTGTCAACTAAAGAATCTCAAGTCTTAACCCACAGCCTCAAATACCACTCAAACATAACAGTGCAGATAAAAAGGGAGACAGACTATATAGGAGTCCCCTTACACCATCTTTCACAAACAAATGGGTAGGTTTATATGTCGTGGAATTTATAAGATTACAATTTATGCACAGTTCGTTATACCGCTTTAAACCAAAAATATGAAATTCTGACAAAGCAAAGATAAACTTCACATACTGCGCCAAACTATGTCTACCATAATAGCAGGGATTTTTTAAAATAATCTGGGATAGTTCTCAGCGTGACAGAAATAATGGCTTCTCGCAAAAGTAAGATTGTAGAAAGCAAGACGACACAACGCAGCACACTCATTTGTAACGTCTAGCAACAAACCTGAGCAGCGCATAATCGCATATATTAAGAATTGTAAAGCCCACCTTCTTCTCATATGTTTGCAAGTTCGTTTGAAGGTCTAATATTCCAGCCTTTTAATAGCCCTCTATGTAAGTAGACAAACTACGTGATAAATATTGCAATTTCCAAAAATGCCCAATACTATATAAGAATTAACTAGTAACATAGGTTCTGCAATAAGGTAAGCTATCCATTTCAGAAGCAAAACCATTCATTTAGTTCTTAGATGATCCATTCTGTGAGATAAAAATATAACATTGTTACTAGGAAAAAGACGGCAGTCGCAGTAGTAGACTAGTAGCCTTCAAACATCTTAAAAATAAAGCATCAATAAATTATAAATCTACATGAAGCAAGGAGGTGAAATAATCATTACCAGCGTAACATGGCAGCATTAGTATCTTTGGAATTTTTGGCATCTAGACATAAGCCAGGACCCAACATTTTGTTCATACGTCGCACAAGACGGTAGTAATAATGTCTGACCTGATGGGTACAAAAACAGCAACTATACTTTGTCAAAGTTTGTACTCTATGTAAGCAGTAACTTGCGAATGATAATAATGGAGCAATTGGGCCACCTGATCCTTGTTTTTACTTGGTACACGACATGTAATCTTTTGAAAATTCTGCAATTATGAAGTGAAAAAAATTCCAGTTATCATCCAACTTAGATCTGCATAAGATGCAAATCATACAATGTATGGAAAAACGCTTGCCTTGCCAACTTGACGCAATGCAGTGAAGAAACATTCTTCCTCATCTCGTGTCCATGCAGCCCACTGTCGCGTTGGCCTTTTTGCTGCAGTTCAAACATTCAAGATGACAACCAATGAACCAAACCATGTTTTCTCTCAATTCAAAAGATAAACTAGATTAGAACATACCCGGCCGGGGAGACACAACATCATCAGATGAGGAGGGTATTAAAGGAGAGCTTCCATCATGATCACCATCGGTATCAGAAAGATTTTGTTCCTTGCATCGTAAACACGAATTTTCCTCCATGCTTAAAGAATATATCTACACCGTCATAATGTCTTCCTGAAATTAGCTCGCTGCAAAAACCAAAGAAATACAACCACATTGTATGTCATATCAATACAATGCATTACTATATTAATTTTTTTTTTTTTCAAAAGAAATTAATGCGATCACAAAAATATCGCAAATTCTATTGTACGGCCAATTTTGGGTAAATAGTGACCACTTTTTACGACTAAAAAATGTTTCAAAGCGTTCAATTTTTGCCAAAAAAACACGGAAAAGACCATCGTACAATAGAATTGCTGCAAAAATATTTTTCTATCAACCTAATACTTAGAAATGAATTAATGAATCTAACTAGTCTACTAAATCGGGCAAAACACAAACGTTTAAGTGATTAGAAGTCGAGAACAATAACATGAATTTACGATTATCAGATATAGAATAACCAAAATCAAAGAACAACTAATCGAATAACCGACAGCATCCCTAGTTAATACCAACTTATCCGAATTCTACACATCATACACAATTCAAACTTTAATAATACTCCCAGATTAGATTCCTCCATGTTGAGTTTAGAATCATCAAATTACAATAATAAACACAATAGCACAACAATTATGACACTAAAAAAAAAGAAGAATTAAACCTAAAATCTAAAAATTAGGGTTTCTACCTGAAACTGGAGAGAGAAGACGGAAAGTACTGAAGGTGGTTGTTCGCCGGTTGTCGTCGTTTGCCGGCGGTGATATGACGAACGAAATGATATGTGTGTGACTCGGTATTTTTCTACTGTTTTCTTAATCGGTTCTACAAGAGGTATTTTTGTTCTAAAATAAGATTAAACAAAAAATAAATTACACGTATTGATATGGGTTTAAAAAATATATATAAAAAAAATGTTTCATAAAAGATCGATCTTTTAAATTGTTGAATTGCTCAGCGACTTTTTAGGAAAAGTAGCGAACACGATTTTTATCTTGTTTTAAAATGCACAAAAACAAAAAGTTGGAGGATGGTGAGATAGATGTCAATCCTGATGGGTTGTTGGGCTTTGTGGGGAGCTAGAAATAAGTGGGTTTTCGAGAATGTGAGGGTTGATACGGAGAAGATAAAAAAGAGGGTCGATGATTTGCGAAGGGAGCTATGTGAGGAGGAGGAGGAGGAGGGTGTTGTTGGAGCAGCGGAGAAGTATGGTGTGGCTAGGAGGAGCTGGACGAAACCGGAGGTTGGGGTTGTGATTTGTGAAGCTTAATGTTGATGCAGGAGTGAAAGAGGGATGGGGCACGGGTTTTGGGGCGGTCTGTCGGAATAGTGAGGGGGAGGTGTTATGGGGTTTGAGTGAGCATCGCAGGGAGACGATGGAGGTGCGAATGGCGGAGGCTGAAGCAGTGTTGGTAGGAATCAAGGAAGCAAGGAGGCGTGGGCACACAAGGATCGTGGTTGAGAGCGATTGTAAACCTTTGATTGATGCGGTTTCGACAAGAGCGAAGGAACGCAGCGAGTTTCATTTGTTGCTAGACGATATTTTCCTTTTCTGTGTTGATTTTGATGTAATTTTATGGTCTTTTGTTAGTAGAACTTTAAATAGGGTAGCGCATGAGCTAGCTCATTTAAGCTCGTCGCAGGATGATAGGCGGGAGTGGAACATGGCTGAGCTTCCACGATACGTTGTTGATTTTGTTATTGCCTATATTAATGATATGGATTAATCCCGTCTCTTGGGGTTTCAAAAAAAAAAAGTTGGTATTGTAGCAAGTCATTGACTTATTTAGCGACTTTCCTACGGTATTAGTATATCACTTTTTTTTGTCAACTAAAACGTTGTAGATACAAGCAAGTCGTTAAATGGTTGAGCGGTTTTGCTTCAAAGTCGTTTTTTTTCCCTAAATTATTGTGTCCTTTATAATTAATTAAGTCACTTAATCATTCACGACTTTAGTGCAAAGTTGCTAAGCGATTTATAAGCTTTAACCCGGACATTGTTAAAAGACAACGGAGCTTGCGTCGACCCACTTTCCTAATTTGTTTCACACCACCTCACACATACAATAGATTTGGAGTTTGAATAAAATAAAAGACTCTAAAATTTTCTAAAATATGAACATTCATATCAATCAATACTATATATTAATTCCAAAACTAAGGGACTCCAATGTAAATATTATATAGTTTTGTTGAAATATAAATTTAGATAATACCGGAATATGGTAATTTTCCTTAAAATAAACATGCCCCACTTATGGTATTAATTAGAATTAGAATAAAGAATGTTAATTATTTAACATAAACAAATATAATCAATCAATCAATCAATCAATGTAAATATATATTTGAGATTTTTTCCGAGCGACGTGGTAGTCTCCAACTTTTTTGTAACACCTAAATTATTTAATTAGGTTTTCAAATTCTATTCAAAGTTGAAAATAATTAATTATCTAGATTTTTTAAACAATATTAAAATATGTTTTAGTTTTTCGAATTCTATTCAAAGTTGAAAATAATTAATTAACTTAAACATACACGATAACTATAAAACATCATTTATAAAACATAGAGTACAACATTTGTAAACAGAACATCAGTTTTCAGTCTATACAACCAATTGTATACACCGGGTAGTATAGATTTGGAGCTTTATAATAAAGGATTTGAGTTTATATATTTGAGCGTCTTTATAAAAAAATGTAACTTAAATACTATTTTATTGAAACTCAAAAATAATAATATAAAGTCAATTAGATTTTAATTTTAACGACAAAATTAAAATGTAAGTAAAAAATTTTAAAAGCTCGAAAAAATTGTATATAAGCTCATTTAGATTTGTATTGGATGTACCATGCTCATATGCATCAAGAATCGGGATGTATAGTCTTATTTGTGATCAATTTTGGATCACGCTATTATGATTACTTTTACATCATCACTAAGACACTAATTACTAAAAATATAAAGTTCATAGCTATATGAAGTGATTCCTTACCGCTGGATTTTAACGGGATATTAAAGTATTAATGATAGTTTACCTATGGTGTATTATACAATCTATAGTCCATCACTTTAATTTTGATCCAAGTCCTTTTATAAGCTTGCATGAGTAGTTAGTTTGTCGGTAATAATAACCTCAGTCTTATATGCCGTTTTGGTGGATTACACTTCCATTAGTAGCATTTGTAAGGATAAAAAAAGTCAAAGTGAACTATAATTAGGACGGGTTGGTCCAAATTATGGGTCAAAAGTTCGATCCAAACATAGCCTATAAATGAGTTTTGGCTATGGGCTTCTTGGACTTCAAAAGTCCAAGCAAGTGCTTGAAAAAAGCAGGTTGGGTATGGGTCGGGTCGACCTAATGGGGTTAGGCCATTTGTTTAGCTCTAATTATGGGTTCAAGGGGGCCTAACACTCACTTGATCAAAGCTACCAAATGACGAAGAAGAAAAGATCAGCGTTAAAAAGAAAAAATCATAGTAAATCAATACGAGTTGAAGCAATTAAAATTTTGAAAGAGTATAGGCTGGAGGTCAAATTACAGAAGTACGTAAAAGATAAGGAGCAACTAACAAGAACCGTACGTATTGTGAGGGACAGTCCCTACAAGTAGATACTAGCTAACCATTTAAGGTTGGATCAAGAAAAGAAGGTAAAGGTGAATTTTTTAGGTTTTGAAGGAGCATCGAAAGCTGATATAACAGTGAGGACGAGGTTAAAAGGAAAATGGGTAATAACAAAAATATTTGGATGATGACAAAAAAGAGCACAAATTAAACTCATTGTTAGAAAGGTTCTAAGATCCATTGCAAATAATAGGGAACATCAACACGTGGTTGAGGTGGGAAGGAGAGGTCTAAAAAAGAAGGGATCTAAGAGGGCTGAGAGTGTGCCATATCTATATTAGTCATTTATCAGACTTTAGATATATACAAATATCAAAAGATAAAAGACGTGTATATAATATATGTTAAACAATGTCACAACCCATGCGACTGCACTTGAAAGTAGCAAAAAAAAAGAAAACCATATCTAAAGTGATCAGAAGTAGTGTTCAAATCAGTGCATTAGGGTAAAAGTTGATTGTCCATAGTCAAAATAGATTTATGGAGTGAGTAAATTTCGTTTACAGTCAATATGACCTAAGTTTGGATAAGGTATGGTTTAATACCAAGGGCATTTTCATCGATTCCTTCTAATTATGACCTAAGATAGGACTTTGTAGCAACTTTTATTCAGAAGTCTCTGGAAGTAATTTTGAAATTTTATTTTATACGGTAGTAAGTTTGAAAAAGTTGCATATAAAAAGTTGTAATAATGAATTTTTCCTAACAAAAAACCAAACATGGACTCTCGGTCCCATTATTCCATTTACTAATAGAACGTAGTGAAACCAAGTCATTATTGTCAAACATACAAGATATTTTGCTTTATTTTTTCCCTAAAAAAACATCGGATATTTCCCATGGTACCCCTGTGGTTTGTCACTTTGTCCATGGTACCCCTCTTTTTAAGAATGTGTCCATGGTACCCCCTGAGGTTCATTATTTGTGTCAATGGTACCCTTATTGTGTTCTGGCCGTTAAATTAACACAAATGATGTTAGATTAAGGCCAATAACTTGTTTTGGCGGGAAAATTAGTTTTTCTAACAACTTTATTAAAAATTGAAGTTTGCACGAAATACCCCTGAGGTTTGCAGTATACAATTTTCTCGCTCAGCAGCTACTCATCATCATCATCTGTTTTTTCACTATAAAACACATTCAACACCTCTATTGAACAACTCCATTCAAGCTTAATTCATTCATGCAACTAGTTCAACAATCCAAAATATTACAGCACATTAATATGCCACCAAGAAATTACATGGTGCATTCAACTACAGCATATGCACCCCAAAATTTACAACATAATAAGCCAAAAACTTACCAGTGGTGCATTTTGATTTCTTGGTGGCATATCCTTCCAAAATGAACTCGATCTTAGCTTTTGGAAGGATATGCCACCAAGAAATCACAATGCACCACTGGTAAGTTTTTGGCTTGTTATGTTGTAAATTTTGGGGTGCATATGCTGCAGTTGAATGCACCATGTAATTTCTTAGTGGCATATTGATGTGCTGTAGTATTTTGGATTGTTGAACTAGTTGCATGAATGAATTAAGCTTGAATGGAGTTGTTCAATAGAGGTGTTGAATGTGTTTTATAGTGAAAAAACAGATGATGATGAGTAGCTGCTGAGCGAGAAAATTGTATACTGCAAACCTCATGGGTATTTCGTGCAAACTTCAATTTTTAATAAAGTTGTTAGAAAAACTAATTTTCCCGCCAAAACAAGTTATTGGCCTTAATCTAACACCGTTAGTGTTAATTTAACGGCCAGAACACAATAAGGGTACCATTGACACAAATAATGAACCTCAGGGGTACCATGGACACATTCTTAAAAAGAGGGGTACCATGGACAAAGTGACAAACCACAGGGGTACCATGGGAAATATCCGAAAAAACATTACTTTGAAGCCTGAATGGCAAATAGTTAGCTCCATAGGGTAAAAGCGATACACTTATAAGTCAATCTATCCTTATAACCAATGCATTAAATAATCACGCGCGGGCAACGCAACCAATATTCACCAAAAGACAAATAACGCAAAAAGTGGTGGCTACATACATTGATTTTATACCAAGGGGAATCAGAATGGGCGCAAAAAGCCAGTTATAGAATTCGTGCAACGCACGGGCAATGTACTAGTACATATATATAAAGCAGAAACTTTTCGAGCGATATGATTGTCTACAGGTTTTGTTCCATAAATAAATCAATCAATAAAATTATGCTAACAAGAGTAGATTTCGAAAAAAATTAATAAAATTAGCCTAATTAAAGTATAAAATTATCCTAACAAGGGAAGATTTCGGAAAAATTTAATAAATTACCATAATTAAAGTGGATTTCTTAATATTTAAAACAAATTTTAATAAAATTATCCTAATATAAGTAGATCAAATATATTTTAATAAAATTATCCTAATATATGTAGATTAAAATTATCAAATAAATAATAGACATCCATAATAGTTCAAGTAATCGGTTTTATACATTTGTAGTTTGCATTCTCACGTCAAAATTCAAGAAGTTGGCGGATAAATAATGAATTTATTTGATTAAATATATTTTAATTTTAATAAAATTATCCTAATATAAGTAGATTAAAAATATCAAATAGATAATCGACATCCATAATAGTTCAAGTTATCGTTTTTATTTTTCCCCCACTTATGGTCTCATACATTTGTAGTTTATATTCTCGCATCAAAATTCAAGAAGTTGGCTGATAAATAATGAATTTATTTGATTAAAGTGTTATGTTAAGATAGTGTAGTATAATCTTACGTGGTTACATGAAACATAAATTACGGTTCCATCGAAATATAATCACTAAATAATCACTAGAGTGTGTGTATATAAGTCATAAATACCTCCATACAAACTAATTAACGGATCTATATATGTTACCTTTTTTGTTTTAGTAATTTACTCTCTATAAGAAAAATAGAATTTGACAGTTTGGACAACTCAAAGCTATTATGTAGCAATGGAGCAGCTCATAGTATTATTCATTTGATGGATTGAGGATCAGTTATAGACTCATGCATTAGCCTAGATTTTGAATAAGAGTAGTTTGAAAGAGTCTCGATAGTTTATACTACTTATTAATTACTACTTAATCCTATTCAACCTATAATTCTCATTTTCTCTAATATATGTGAGGAGTATTATAATAAAAGGGGAATTATAGGCTGAATTGGAGGGAGTACCTCTTTCTAATGAATTTAGACTAAAAATTCTAGATCAATCTAATTACTACCTCTTTCTAAGGAATTTTGATATTTACATTTTTTTTGCAGCATATATTTGTTTCTACTATTTATTTAATGTACATGATTTAATAATTTTTGTTTATATAGTGGTGTGTAGTTTTATAGAAGAGATTTTATGAGATTTTTTTTAGGAAAAATACACTATAATAATCAACAAGGAAAACAAAAGCATTATTATAACAACATTATTTTTTATTTTTATGTTATTTTTAAGAGGTTGCTTGGATTGAGGGTAAAATAAGGGCAATGAATAGGGGAGTGATAGATAAGGTTCATATTTTATGGTTGGAATTGGAGTAATTATTCACCTTCTCCATCTATTACCCTCATGAAAGAGTAATACATTACCCACCCTCCCCCGTGGGTAATGATTAAGGGAGTAAAAACATCTACTCATTAATCATTACCCTTATATGCCAAGCCAATCATCCATGAACTTATTACCCAAGTAATTAACTTCCCGAGTAATTATCACCCAATTAAAATTTACCCCCGGATTATTCCATGGATTCCAGGCAAGCGCTAAAAGAAAATAAAACTAATTGAGAAAAAGTGACAAATACATGTCTGATTATACTTAATTGCACCTTAAGCGAAACATATAAGGCTAATTTCCATTTAAAGAAATTTACGGGTCCTAATTGTGTGCACTAGCGAGTAAGTAGATCATACATCAGATGTACTACCACCAATTTTATAGTTTCTGAGCATTATACTAAAACTTTTGAGTTTTGTTTTAAAAATTATGAGTTTTACAATAAAGTTTATGAGATCATTTACTTAAGCATTTGTTTTGGTAAAAATCGACCAAACACGATATATTGTCTTTTAAGGGTCAAAGTGATCTACTCTTTTTAGCCTTGAAATAGGGGGTTAATTTATATGTGATTTGTGACGAAAGACGGGTTAGAAATAAGGGAAAATAGCGATGAAGATAGTAATTAAGACAAGGTAAAAAGACAAAGACACAAAAGATTGTTGACGCGGAAAACCCGGTATGGGAAAAACCGCGGGGGGAGTCGGTATCCCGCCAATTCACTATATGTAATCAGAGCACAAGTACAATATATGAATGAACCGAGTGGGACTTCTAATAATAGATTATCGCCTTTGACTTTGGAATATGGAGTAATGTACGTAATACTAGGTGAACAACGGTTCGAATGCTGAGCGTCGTAGATTATGCTGCTGAGTAATTGGACTTTGGTAATTAATGGACAAGGTCCTCTTTGATGGCAGACCACGTCCCCTCTCCTCTCTTATTTGGCTCTTTTGTGCATGTGATAAGGATTAGATGATGACAACCATGTGAATTGGCTAGAACCTTGGCTTTGTTGTACGTAAGCTTGGTATTATGTTATCGGATGATTAATTGATCTCTTCTCTTCTTTGTCCTCTTGTATTTATAGTAGTATGTCTTCTAGGGTTTGTATCTCTATTGTCTTCTTCTCCAAGATAGGGTTTAATTATTCCTGAATCCAAGCCGTCGTTGGACTGCTACCATTCGAGACCTTCCCGTGTTTCCTCGTTAGGGTCCAAGGGCCCGACTCCCCCATGTCTTCGGTCCATATGTTTATTTAATTAGCCACTTGTCTCGTGCCACGTAGCCCACACCAAATTGCGTAATTTGGGCCAAACAATTGCCCCCAATTTCGCTACTCAACTTCGTTGAGTGGGGAAATTATTAGTCCTTCAAGTTCTGCCGCTTGCTACTGTTGTTCTACTGGAACAAGTAGCTAGTACTTAGCCGGAACAAGTTGCTACTACCCTACTGGAACAGGTTGTTGATTCTGCTGGAACAGGCTGTCAACACTCTACTGGAACAGGCTGTTGATTCTGGTGGAACAGGCTGTCAACACTCTACTGGAACAGGCTGCAAATATTCTATTGGAACAGGCTGTCAATAGTTAACTCGTTCCTGCTAGATCATACTTTGTTGTTCTGGCACACTGATTTCTGGTTCTCCCTGATTATGTTGGTTTGGAGGTGTACGTGCAGATAGATGTTATGTTAGAAGATCCTTCGCACAAGTGGATTCTTGCTGGTAATTGTTCAAGGGGAACAGTTCCTCCTGATTTTACTATTCTGCTTCTGGTTGCCAAGGGCAATTCTTGTGGTTAGAACCTTTGGCACAAACTTCTTGTGTACTCCTTATGTAGGTGGTACCTGCAAATGTTAGTAGTACAACCTTGGTGTATGTAATGACTTTGTAATGTATGATGCATGCTATATGATGCTTTGACGCATTGTAAACTCTACATGTGATGAGTGCGATGTGTGTTGTGCGGCGTTGTGAGAATGATTGCGATTAGTGCGTGTTTAGTTTGCGTTGCGTTTGTTAGAAGTGTTTTGTCATTTGTTTGTTTGTAGCGCGCTTTTGTATTTGTGGGGGCATGTACATGCGTATGTTGTGGCCGGCTTTTAGATGACAGCTCTGGGATCCGTAGCCCAGTTTGTACGCTGCACTTTGTATAAGATGGTAGCTTTGGCGTCTGTAGCCGAGTTTGTATGCTACACTTTGTATATGTGACTGCAGTGCTATTGGAGTCTAGATGTCCATTTGGAACTCAATCAAGAGTTCTTGTATAGGGGTCTGTAGCCCTGGTTGTATTGTTCCTTCTGAGGGAGGAGTGTAACATTTCGTTTGTCTGTCTCAGTGGACAGCTCTAAGTTGTTAATTCGGATTAGGAAGATCATAGAGACAATTAGGTAAGGAATTTAAAACATCTGAATAAGACTGAAAAAATTCAAAATAAGGCATAAGATTTGAGTAAGTTACGTGTACCAAAATATGTAGTCTGCGAATTGTTAGAGAGACTATTGCCCCCTGCATGACTTCCACAGCCCCAGTGTGGAAGGCATGCAAAGCATTCTAAGGCTCATGTTCAACCTCGTCCTGTAGAGTACCCTTAGTTCCTGTAGCTATTGTATGTAGGTGTTCCACCGGGTGTTCATTCCGCCTGCTTGTTGGAATACAGGAACTTCTGCTCGTCTTTGTTAGTGTAAGTTTAATCTACAAGGAGATAATGCGAGGTAGTACCTGATTTAAATGCTGCCCCCAGGATGGCTAGTGTGTAGGAACATGTTCTTGTAGAATTCTGGTTCCTGCACATCTCATTGCGTTCCTATAGAGCTCTGGTTTATGCACATCTCATTACGTTCCTGTAGAACTCTGGTTCCCTGATTTAGATGATGCCCCCAAGATGGTAAGCATGCATGTAGG